>OLKM01003393.1:12711-37361 GCA_900291075.1 Melanogrammus aeglefinus | reverse complement strand
AGTGTGTGTGTGGTGTGTGTGTGTGTGTGTGTGTGTGGTGGCATGTTGTGTGTTGTCTGTGTGTGTGTGTGTGTGTGTGTGTGTGTGTGTGTGTGTGTGCGTGTGCGCGTCTGCCTGTGTCTGTGTGCTTCTGTGTCTTTGTGTGCGTGTGTGTTTGTGTCTGTGTGTCTTTGTGTCTGTGTTTGTGTGCGTGTGTGTGTCTGTGTGCGTGTGCCTGTGTCTGTGTGCGTCTGCGTCTTTGTGTGTGTGTGTGTGTGTCTTTTGCGTGCATGTGCGTGGGTGTGTGTGTGTGTGTGTGTGTCTCTGTGTGTGTGATGGTTTCCCACGCAGGTCGTCTGATCTTTGACAACCTGAAGAAGTCCATCGCCTACACGCTGACCAGCAACATCCCAGAGATCACACCCTTCCTCCTCTTTATCCTCGCCAGCATCCCCCTGCCGCTAGGGACCGTCACCATCCTCTGCATCGACCTGGGCACCGACATGGTGAGACACACGCACACACACACACACACACACACACACACACACACACACACACACACACACACACACACACACACACACACACACACACACACACACACACACACATGTACATGAATAAAGACACACACACACACGCACACACACGCACACACACACACACACACACACACACACACGCACACGCACACGCGCACACGCACACACGCACACGCACACGTAGGCATACATGTACGCAGGCACACACACATACACATGTAATGAATAAAGACACACACACGCATACGCACACACACGCACACACGCACACACACATACAGTACATACACACACACATGAATAAAGACACACACATACACTTATACATGCATATAAACACACACGTTTGCACACATGCACATGCAAACATACATTCATTCGCATACAAAAACACGTGCCAGCACATGCACACAAAGCAGACTCACACACTCACACACGCACATGTTCATACATACGCACATGTACATATAAAGTTTATAAACACACACACACACGAGCACAGACACACACTAGCACACACAGACACAAACACACATACACACACACACAGACACACATCTGCATCTCCCTAAACAGAGACTTCCTTTTCCCAGTAGGTATTTACTGTACATCAGACCTGTCCTACGTTTGATAGTTTCTAACCATGCATGGAGGCAAGCAATATAGTTTTAATTGGAGGATATTTGTAAATTACTTTGCAGTTTTCTGAATCAAACAAACACACACACACACACACACACACACACACACACACACACACACACACACACACACACACACACACACACACACACACACACACACACACACACACACATTGGTGATATCGCAATATGCGGTTCTAAAACGCCAATTAAAGTTTACGGTCATAAAAACTAATTTGTTGGTTTAGCATCTTTCAATACCTTTAAGAATGCAAAATAATCTGTGAAAATAATTACAATAGCGATTGTGTTTAATCAATAAAAACGGAAAAAACAATTAAAACCATTCTAAAAAAAAAAGCACAATAAAGAAATAAATTAAATTAAAAAAGCAATGAATCGACTACATTTGTAGGAACCTCCAAAAAAAAAGTGTACAACGGGAGTCTTGTTCTACAAAGAAGAAGATGTCTTTAGAAGTGAGATGAAATGGGCGAATCGACTCAGCCGGTCCGGGCGTCTTGTCTCCGTGGCTCCAGAGTGTCCCTCCCCCCCCCCCACCACCCCACATAACACACTCCTTTAGTTAGGGGCTCCGTAGTCCACCGACAGAGGATCTGAGGATAACACCTCATAGCGGGATGAAAGCCCGGGCATATCAGGTGGGGCTAACCCCAGCTCATGTCTGGCCTTAGAAGTGGCAGGTTCCCGGTGCAAAGAGGCTAAACAAGGATTATATGGTCCCATTCCTTGGCCTGCTCGCATTTTCTCCAACTTACTGTTTCCTCTGTTCCTGTTTTTTCTGGCGCGATTCAAACATTCTCCTTAAACACATTTCGATTTTGCGATTGCTGTGGTTGAGTAGAGGCGGGGGGTGAAGTTACTGGACCTTGTTATAGAAGGGTTGTTGTGTTTTGTGTGCGGGCCGCCATCGGTTTTCTTTGTGACTTCCACTTCAGCCTGAGGCTGCTAGACTGCAGTATGACGGCGAGACTCTGAGTTGCAGGGAAGGCACCGAGATGTGTGTTATAGTTGCAAAGCTAACATTGAGCTAGCACCTGATTACGTTTGCTCCAACCCTGGACTGCTCAGATAATAATGGGGCATTTTAGACGCCCCCGTAACATAACCGATACTATAGTTAGGTAAAACCACACAAAAATGCTCTTAATTGCATAATGAACAGGCTTTCTGGGGAGCACTGTCATTTTTGGGGGGACTTTCCTCCTCCCCATCACAGAAATATCCACGAGTACGGTGACAAAGATTTATTTATTTATTAAGCGATTTATATCTATTAAGATAGTTGTTTTTCAGAAGCCTCGACTCGGAAGACCAGCTGTTGGGTAATTTCCACGCTGTCAAAAAATTATATCATCACCAACATCGATTGTAAATCGCTATGCCGATGTAAAACAACATTTTTCAATTCACTTTACAATTACATTAGTTTGTGTTTTCGTTTTTTTTTGCTCATGGGCAGATTTTGGCCGGGGCGAGAGCACGAATAAAATAGGAAGGTAGATGCATTGCAGGAAATAAACAATTTAACAATGTGAGAAACAATTTAAAAAACAATTTGAGGAAACAATTTAGGCTGCTCTCCGCGTTTGTCTAAACGTCTAATGCTCACCGAAACAACCTGCCATGCTTCCTGGAGTAGCATGGTCGTCTGGAATTATAGATACCGTATATCTCCCCAATAGTCGGCACCCTGCCTGCCTCCCCCTTTATCCCCCCCCCCCCACCCCCCGCTGGAGTCCGAAAACAAATAATGCAACATTAAAATGACAATAATCATAAGAAAGCCCGTATTATTCCTTGAAAAACGAAAATGGGTGAAAAACAAAAGCGTGCGTGGGGCTTTTAGTCTTGCTCTGTGTTTGATGAGCACGGACGGCCTCCAACCCCTGAGATGTGGCCTCCACGGATCACGCCAAGGGGGGGAAAAAAAAAGTCCTTTGCTGTAATTATTCAACCTCAATTCTCAGGTTGTTTGGTTTCGGGAGGGGTTCACGTTTAAACATTCACTTCGTTAAGATCCCGGGCGATGGCTCGACTCGATTCTCTACTTAAAGCGTCGGGCGCGTTTGATGTTTTTTTAACAGTGTCTCATTTGCTCGTCCTTTTAGCTCCCCATCCCTCTCATCAAAGAAACAAGGCGCCCAACCCCGCCCGTACCCCCCGTACCCCCCGTACCCCCCGACCCCCCGCCTTGATGAATGCACGACGGGGGGGGGGGGGGGGTAAAGAGCCAGACGTGTGCTTCATAACACATCCGCGTCGACTCACTAACTGGCACATGAAACTCCCCCAAAAAAAATATTACTATGCTAATTCCACGGCGCCAACATGACGGCTACATATTCACACCTCGATCAATCAGTGCCCCTTAAACAAAGGGCGGAGTGCTTGCCTTGGTTAGCCCGTGTGCTGCAGCAGCTTGTTAACAGCGTGTTCCTACCCCAGGCGATGGGCTCTGGGGCTGTGCGGAGATGTAGACGGCAAACAGCCCGCTGTGTTGTGGTCCGTTGTGATTATTTGGAGCAAAACGCTAGCTTGTTGTGGAGGAAAAAGGGAAAAGCCGCCGCCGAAAGATGCGTATCAAAGTCGGACGTGGCCCTAGGATGAAAGACATCGTGTCTGAAAGGGGGACTGCGACACACACACGTGTACAAACGACGCACACACGTGCACACAAACGCAGGCACGCGCGTTGCAGCAGGCAAACGCACGCACACGCACACGTACACGCGCACGGCCACAGACACATGCAGACACAGTCACAGACGCACAGATACACACACACACCTCCACACACACACACACACACACACACCTCCACACACACACACACTACACACACACACACACCTCTACAGACACACATACCTACACACACACCCACACGTACTCTCCCCAGCGTGTAAAAGCAAATCGATGTGGAGAAACCCACTTCCCTAGCACACTGCCCGCGTGCTTCAGTCTGCCGTCACTGCCCCGGGTCACGCAGATGCACCCCCACAACAGACGGGATTTGTACCCTGCCATGCGCTCACTCCCCCTTCCACGCCTCCCCCACGCCCCCCCCCCATCCCCCACCTCCCCCCCTCCCCCCACCCGCCGCCGCCACCGACCCAACCTCAAATCCCACCCAGAGATTCTAAGCCCCTCTAAGTCTCACATATTGCTCTGTTGCTTACCTGGTAAAAAAAAAAAGCGCCCCTCAATATGAGATCCTTATTACAGAGACCCCTCTAGCCTCTGCCTTTATGGGCGTCTCGACGTCCCCCTCTATCTCCCTGCCGCGCTGCCTGCTGGTCCTTTTGGGGTCCCTCCCCCCACCCCTTTTCCCTCTCGCTGCCCTTTCCTCACTGTCTCCCCCTGCGCGGCCATGGGGGTCTTAATGCTCCAGCAATACTCAAGAGCTGATAATAATAATCCCATCCTCGCATCCCCTCGCCGTACCACCGACCCAACCGCCGCTTCCCCGCTTAGCGCCCCCGTCACCACGTCGGTGACTCCGCCGCAACCCCAACACATCATCACATCCTTCCTGTAGACGCTACGAATTGAGGGGAAAGATTGTGACCCCAGCAGCCGCCTGGGGCTCCTGCTGCAGGAGGCAGTGGCGTATTCTTTTTAATGTGGATTCAACTGTGTGTTTGTTCTCACAAGCACTCATATAAGAGATTCTAGGTCAAGTTTTATTCCCCACATTTACATTTAGGGTATTTTAGCTACCGACAGAGGCTACTGCTTAGCTACTGCCGCTCGACACTGCGTCCAAACGCGTTCCCGTGGCAATGCCATCCAATATCCCGATATTCCACGCTACTGAAGTTTGCTTCGACCTCACCGGCCCGAACCGCATGCCTGTACATATTGTTTAGTGAATGCGACTCAGGTCTCTCTCTCTCTCTCTCTCTCTCTCTCTCTCTCTCTCTCTCTCTCTCTCTCTCTCGGCCCGTGCGTCCCCCAGGTGCCAGCCATCTCGCTGGCCTACGAGGCGGCGGAGAGCGACATCATGAAGAGACAGCCGCGCAACTCCAAGACGGACAAGCTGGTGAACGAGAGGCTCATCAGCATGGCCTACGGCCAGATAGGTGGGCTATACGACGTCACCGGGCTCGGCACCTTCCCGCCCCGCGCTGTGGGTCTCTCTCTCTCCCGCTCGGAAACTGTCCCTCACCCTCTCTCTACCACGCTCTCTCTCCCATGCGGTCTCCGCTCTCTCTCTCTCTCCTCTCTCTCTCTCTCGCCGTCTCTCTCTCTCTCTCGCTCTCTGTGTCTCTCTCTCTCTCTCTCTCTCTCTCTCTCTCTCTCTCTCTCTCTCTCTCTCTCTCTCTCTCTCTCTCTCTCTCTCTCTCTCTCTCTCTCTCTCTCTCTCTCTCTCTCTCTCTCTCTCTCTCTCTCTCTCTCTGTGACTCTCTCTCTCTCTCACTTTCTCTCACTCTCCGTGACTCTCTCTCTCTCTCTCACTCTCGATGACTCTCTCTCTCTCTCTTCTCTCTCTCTCTCTCTCTCTCCTCTTCTCTCTCTCTCTCTCTCTCTCTCTTGCTCTCTCTCTCTCTCTCTCTCTCTCGTTCTCCCGTGTCTCTCTCTCTCTTCTCACTCTCCTTTCTCTCTCTCTCTCTCTCTCTCTCTCTCTCCTCTCTCTTCTCTCTCTCTCTCTCTCTTTCTCCTTGTCTCTCTCTCTCTCTCTCTGTGTCTCACTCTCCCTCTCTCACGCTCTCCGGGTCTCTCTCTCTCACTCTCTCTCTCCGTATCTCTCTCTCTCTCACTCTCTCTGTGTCTCTCTCTCTCTCTCTCTCTCTCTCTCTCTCTCTCTCTCTCTCTCTCTCTCTCTCTCTCTCTCTCTCTCTCTCTCTCTCTCTCTCTCTCTCTCTCTCTCTCTCTCTCTCTCTCTCTCTCTCTGTGTCTCTCTCTCTCTCTCTCTCTCTCTCTCTCTCTCTCTCTCTCTCTCTCTCTCTCTTACTTTCACGTCAGCACTGAGATAGCACCCTGGCTCTGAGTTATAAAGTTATAACCATAAAATGTGCCATGGTTGTAAAAATGTCACGTATTGACATTTATCGGAAATGCCAATATATATATTTATTTCTTTAACAGTGCTGTCCCGTTGTAAATGTTTACGTACTGGGGAATAGATGGGGGGGGGGGGGCAGATATAGTGGGATGGAATTCACAGAGAATGCTATACGCCCCCCCTCCCGGTTCTCTCGACATGACATTTAAAAGTGTATTCCGTGGGGGGCCTGCTCATGTCTTGTACTTTGTGCAGGGTGTCGTCCCCCCCCCCCCCCACCAACGTCAATCACTCCCCCCTCTGAGCCACCATTCAAAACCGATCAACTCTTTTCACAGGGGTGTCATCAGCGTGGGACGCAGGTGTCGCTCATAACACTGATTTGAAGTCTGCTGCGTTGATGTACTGGCCAGGGCCCCGCGGTCCAATGTGTGATATTCCCTCTATTGTAGTCTCCTGCCCGTGCCTTTGTATTAAAAAGAGCAGACCTGTAATTAGTGTAATGAGAGACGCCTGTGTTTGTCGGGCGGTTTTTGCCTCTGTTAAAAGGGTCGAACCATTCCCAGAAATATCGGCGGCCCATTGTCATAGAGCCACTTTATTTGTCGCCGCCGTTTTGTGATTGGTTGAACTTTTCTAATTTGGACTCAAGGTCTCTATTGGAGTCTGGTCATGGTTCCCAGGTCAAAGCCTCACTTGAATATATACGCTGGTGGTTTGTTAAGGCAGGGGAACCGTTCACATTCAAAGGCTGGCCCTGTTTTATTAGCACTTTAATAGATCCAAAGAGGGGGGGGGACATCGGGACCAACGCACTCATGCGTTCACCGATGTGCCAAATGTAATCGGACTGAGAACCCCTTTCGGTTACAAAAACCGAACAAATTTTTTTGCATATGAATGTCACAACTCATGTCGTGTTTTCTCATCTTGCTGCCTGGTTTCCAGGGGACGATGAAACGACCGAGGCTAAATCCGAGGTTGCAGTTCAGACAGATTTTATTAAGAGTGACACGAAATGAAACAGCAGAACGGGGGACAAGGTTCAAGTGGCGCTAATATTAACGGACAGTGCATTAACCTGACCACCGAAGGAGCACTTCCAACCCTTTCTGTAACACAACTCCCAATATGTGCAACACAATTCTGATCCCCCCCCTCCCTGAAGGAGATTTTTTTCGCATTAATAAGTATTTGTCTCCAGGCTGTACTACGGCCTAAAGATCTTTTATTCTCCCCATAAAGAGGACACGTGAAAGCTTTTGTGATTTGCGTCAAACGTAGGACGGTAATTTTGGGTACAGAAAAAAAACGACGCATGAAATATACAAATACACGATAAAATAATCTTTTTAGGTGTTTCTGTGTTTCTCTTATTTGACATTTATTGAACCGTGTAAAATCTCATTGACATTTACACCTTATTTTAAGAGGGGGAGCTCGGCAAAAAAAAAGCTGCATAAAAAAAAGACGTACAACAAGGTTACAACAAACTGGAGCACGGGATCCTGTAGTGAGCGTTGTACATTTCATTACATTACGTTTATTTAGCTGACGCTTTTATCCATGCGATTTACAATAAGTGCATTCAACCAAGACAAAACCCAGAAATTGCAAGAATGAAGAGAGTAGGCCGACATAAAATTAATGAAATAGGCAAACCGCTTCAAAGTGATACATTTTAGAACAAGAGATGGAGAACGTTTATACATATTCTTTATTTTAGAAATATGAATTCACTTTATTTTTTTCACGATGAACACCTGAACAGATGAGTTTTCATCATCCCTGAATGTCCCTGAATATTTCCAAGGCCCAGACTTTTATTCCGCTATTAAATACCAGTGTCCGTGTCTCTCTGCAGGCATGCTACAGGCCCTGGGCGGCTTCTTCACTTACTTCGTCATCCTGGCGGAGAACGGCTTCGTCCCCAGCTCTCTGCTCGGCATCCGCATCCAGTGGGACGACCGCAACATCAATGACCTGGAAGACACCTACGGACAGCAGTGGGTGAGTAGGGAGGCAGCCCTCAGCAGCCACTCACAGCTCACCTGCTGTGCCCCAGAGATGGAGAGCGGCATGGCATGATTGGTCCTGTCCGGCCCTGTCTAGGGAGATTCAGTTCCAGGGTTTGGAGGCTTCGATTAGCTGGGTGATGTGTGGGCCATCACGGTATTGCAAGGCACCGCTTCTGATACGAGTGTCCACCGGATACGATAACACGTTGGCTCCGGTCGAATAGTCAAATAGATTCCGTCTTTGGTCTGCTCCTGGCTGCTTTTGCATGACCTGGATGGGAAACGTCATAGGGTCAAGGAAAGACGTGAAGGACTTTTCAAAATTCGACCGTGGTGCTAAGAGAGTCCGACTGCATTTTCACCATGTTGACATATTTTCATGTGCAACGGCAGATGTTATCATGTTAGTAGTTTGTTTTGCCGAATGCTGCGACGCTTTAAATGTTATTCGTAATTATGGGACGGCATTTTCATTTTTTGCTTTCGTAAAGGATATTCCAGTGTACCCTTTGCTAAAGGAGATCAAAGGAAGCATTGAGGCACATTTCCTTAGCATTTAGACATCCAGAAGAGCTCTTATCATTGCTGCCACTTTGATACTTTTCATTTCACTCAGGAACCTTCCTCAGAAAAAAAAGACTATATATGCCTGGAGCCATTGTTATTTAAATGAAAGCGTAAAGGGGGTGGGGAGGCTAATCTTATAGATTGGTCCTGCCAACCAAAAGGTTTTATGGGCTGGCCCTCGCCTGCCAAGTAAAGTCATCTTAACTTATGGATGGATGGATGAGCGCCAGGTAGACAGACGGATGGAGAAAGAGGATATAATGTCTGGCGCAAATGTGTTTGTGTCTGGGTCCCCCCCCCCCCCCCCCCTCTTCAGACGTACGAGCAGAGGAAGATCGTGGAGTTCACCTGTCATACCTCCTTCTTCATCAGCATCGTGGTGGTGCAGTGGGCCGACCTCATCATCTGCAAGACCCGCAGGAACTCTGTCTTCCAGCAGGGCATGAAGTGAGTCCGACCTGAGCAGACCCCAACTGAGCGCCCACCTTTAAGCAGACACGGCCGGCCACTTGCACTCTGCGTTCATGGTCCACGTCCAAGACCATTCCCTCGAGATCAATCAGCCTGATCTGGGACTAGCGTTGTGTGGCCAGCCACTACACATAATTACAAACCAAGGGTGGGGAGGGGAGAGAGGGGTGAGGAGGGGTAAGGGGGGTGTTACCATTCATTTTTTCCTGGAAATTGTATATGAAGGGAGTGAGGTAGCATTAAATGTAGATGTTGCGTTGCTTGTTGCGCTATGGGATTTGAGAATATATTGACAAAAATATTTTCTTATTCTCCATCTAATTTATTCTCTCTCTCTCTCTCTCTCTCTCTCTCTCTCTCTCTCTCTCTCTCTCTCTCTCTCTCTCTCTCTCTCTCTCTCTCTCTCTCTCTCTCTCTCGTTTGCCGCAGGAACCGGATCCTGATCTTTGGACTGTTCGCTGAGACAGCTCTGGCTGCCTTCCTGTCCTACTGCCCTGGCATGGACATAGCACTGCGCATGTACCCTCTGAAGTAAGCCTCTCTCTCTCTCTCTCTCTCTCTCTCTCTCTCTCTCTCTCTCTCTCTCTCTCTCTCTCTCTCTCTCTCTCTCTGTCTCTCTCGCTCGCTGGCTGGCTCTTGCTTCTGCTGGCTGCTGGTCTCTGGCGTGCTCGCTCTCTCCCTCTCTCTCTCCTCTTCTCACTCTCTCTCTCTCTCTCTCTCTCTCTCTCTCTCTCTCTTCTCTCTCTCTCTCTACTCTCTCTCTCTCTCTCTCTCTCTCTCTCTCTGCTCTCTATTGCTCTCACTCTCTGTGTCTCACTCTCTCACTCTCTCTCTCTCTCTCTCTCTCTCTCTCTCTCTCTCTCTCTCTCTCTCTCTCTCTCTCTCTCTCTCTCTCTCTCTCTCTCTCTCTCTCTCTCTCTGCTTGCATCTGTATCTCTCCCTTTGTCCGGCCCTCTCTCGCGGCCCTGTCTCTCACTGTCTCTCAAACACATCACCAGTCGACCAGAAAATCCACTTTAAGACTCCTAAGACGTTGCCATTAGCCTGTCACTCTGGACTTCAAATGAAGTCTGTGATCTTCTTAAATGACTGCGATATAAAGGAAAATGCCTTCATAGGCTGTAACGGTTCCCTACTTTATCAGTGACTCACTTGCTTTTTATTTTACACACCCCAATTCTCTGCGCACGCCAGCCATCAATCCTTCCTGCCTTCCATCCTCCCTTTTGCTTTTTCTTTCTTTCAGGATCAGTTGGTGGTTCTGCGCGTTACCCTACAGTCTGATCATCTTCGTTTACGATGAGATCCGCAAACTGATCCTGAGACGCTGCCCTGGAGGTAGGTAGATCACCGGATAATAACACAAACACGAAGCCATTCCCCAGGAGCCCTCTTTACTCTGTCGGTTTTGTTTAAAGTTCGGTATTCATTGCTTTAATTGAACATCCAATAGAAAACGACTATGGTCGTCTCTCCCTCTCTTCTTCTTCGCTCTCTCTGCCTTAAAGGGAATGGTTTAATCAGCCCTAGTGCGGCTCTCATTAATCCTGATGTTATTTAGGATAACGGCTCCTGATGAGTATTCTGAATTGGCCCAGTGGTGAGCTAAGTAGATGCCGCGGTCCCACACCATTGCTCACAGTCCAGCCATACCTGTCAAAGTAGTACTTGGGTTTAATCTATGTAATTAACTGCTACAATGGTTTGGCTCAACCTGAACCGCAACAGCGGGCAGACAGAGAGAATGCTGGCTACACATGACCAATGACAAGTTTCTGTCAGTAGTATTTGTCTTAAGTGATCGAATATAGGCCTTAAACGTTTGGGAGTTTGAAAGATGGCAGAATGGTAGATGATTTTTAGCAGGATATGTAATGGGTTAGGGTTATGGTTAGGGTATGGGTGTACCCCATATGGGTTCCCCAATGTCTGTAACAAACCTGTAAGCTTCCTTGGGCCAGACGCCTAATCCCTACCTGCTCCTTCATTAGACCTATCTAGTATCTGAATTCAGTGATGCTCTGGACAAATTATTAAATAGTCTGCAACAGTGTGGGAGCCTAGCAGCAATTCTACTTTGCAGTCGAGGGCGTGTGATAGTTCTTGGACCCATTCAATTCAGAAAGAATGAGGCCAACCATTTTGTTTCTGCTTCAGAACCGCAGCAGTAATCCAGTGGAGCTCACTGATTCCTTGTACCTTGTCAGTGATTGCTTGTTACTAAATCCAGATGTCAGAGCTAAAGTGACCTCTCTGAGCCTGGAAAGTTCTAGCGGCCCGACTGCTGCGAAGCGAAGCCAGCCTCCATCTAGCATTTGTCCGACTCTTAAGTACATAAGTGTGTGTACACCGAGTCTATAAGAAGCCAAACGCGAACTGAAGGCCATTTATAATGCCACTTAGCGTAATGGTTCGAGATGGGGTGGATGGGGCAAATACGGCAAAAAAAAAAAGGGGAACACCTTTGAACTGTGGGATTATGAGAGGTAATGAAACTCTATTAAAAGGGGGCCTTGTAACGCTCTGAAACCACGGGGGAGATAAATATGTAAGAGGTTCCTCAAGAGATAAATCACCTCGGTCCAACTGGCAACAGCCTCAATGCAGATTGGGCAGAAGAAGAAATTTAGGCGAATTTGACGAAGACAAGAGTTGCATTGGACCTCAGATGGCTGACGTAGAGAGGCACGTACCGAGACTGAGCGTCTGGGTTTCCAATCCTGGTTCTATACAGTCGATGAGGAGCAAGGCCTGCCAAGACAAATACAATTTATTGTGACAGTTAATCATCTTTGTTAATCTGTGTGTCATGGGCTGGCGGTCTGAGATTGTGCGTTTAAAAAGGGGGCTGATTCGTTTGGGAACGTACAGAGGGTAGACACGACGGAATGAGATGAATGCAAATGGGGCGACACAAAAGGGATATTATGTGAGCCGCTCGCCCGTCACTTTGGTGTTGAGCCCTGTGTTTCTTACCAAGCCTCTCTCCTTCTCTTGCAGGTTGGGTGGAACAGGAGACGTATTATTAACATTCATAAAATGTCGGTTTCAATCCGCTGTGAGTGTGTGTGTGTGTGTGTGTGCCTTCGTGCCTGTGTGTGTGTGTGTTAGGTGGTAGTCTGTCTGTCAGTTGTTATATTGCATGGATCATTTCACAAATCTGATTATCATAGCAACTACTGCTGGAAATAAGCTTTTGATTGTGCTTTGAGATTTCATTTTTTTTATTCTGGGTCCTGACGTGCCGTGTACAATTCTGTGCCTCAAGTGAATGTTGAAAGAGAATGAAGCAGGGCTGATTGTACAACGCAACGCTACCAACAACGTTTGCCTAATGAAATGGATTCTAATGCTATAATTCTGTGGACGATTTTCTTATTTAGCCTCAATTGGAACAATGATTCGATATTTTCAAAGGATAATAAAAAACTCAAATACATTTCGAGTGCGTCTATCTTATTTGTATCTTTGTCAAATTTGGAGTGGATGTTCATGTTGATTTTATATTTGAACTATACTGTAAATTATGATAAGACCAAAACTCATCATCAAATCGCTCAGGTTGGTACGTATAACTATAGCTACATGAAGTAAAGATCTTAAATGTACATGCCTCAATCGCTATGCACGATTGTATTTAATAATAAAAAAAATTATATACACTGCTCAGAAAAATAAAGGGAACACTAAAATAACACATCCTAGATCTGAATGAATGAAATATTTTTATAAAATACTTTGTTCTTTACATAGTTGAATGTGCTGACAACTAAATCACACAAAAAATATCAATGGAAATCAAATTCATTAACCCATGGAGGTCTGGATTTGGAGTCACACTCAAAACTAAAGTGGAAAAACACACTACAGGCTGATCCAACTTTGATGTAATGTCCCTTAAATCAAGTCAAAACGAGTGCTCAGGTAGTGGTGTGTGGCCTCCATGTTGCCCGTATGACCTCCCTCAACGCCTGGGCGTGCTCCTGATGAGGTGGCGGATGGTCTCCTGAGGGATCTCCTCCCAGACCTGGACTAAAGCATCCGCCAACTCCTGGACAGTCTGTGGTACGACGTGGCGTTAGTGGATGGAGCGAGACATGATGTCCCAGATGTGTTCCAATTGGATTCAGGTCTGAGAACGGGCGGCCAGTCCATGGGCAATCAATGCCTTTCGTTTGCAGGAACTGCAGACACACTCCAGCCACATGAGGTCTAGCATTGTTCTTGCATTAAGGGAGGAACCCAGGGCCCAACCCCCGCAGCAGCATATGGTCTCACAAGGGGCTTGATGATCTCATCTCGTACCTAATGGCAGTCAGGCTACCTCTGGCGAGAGCACATGGAGGGCTGTGCGGCCCCCCAGAGAAATGCCGCCCCACACCATTACTGACCCCCCGACAAACCGGTCATACTGGAGGATGTCGCAGGCAGCAGAACGTTCTCCACGACGTCTCCAGACTCTGTGACGTCTGTCACATGTGCTCAGTGTGAACCTGCTTTCATCTGTGAAGAGCACAGGGCACCAGTGGCGAATTTGCCAATCTTGGTGTTCTCTGGCAAATGCCAAACGTCCTGCACGGTGTTGGGCTGTAAGCACAACCCCCATCTGTGGACGTCGGGCCCTCATACCATGGAGACGTTTGAGCAGACACATGCACATTTGTGGCCTGCTGGAGGTGATTTTGTGTTTTTTTTTGTTTTTCCTGTTCTCTTCCTTGCACAAAGGTGGAGGTAGCGGTCCTGCTGCTGGGTTGTTGCCCTCCTACGGCCTCCTCCACGTCTCCTGATGTACTGGCCTGTCTCCTGGTAGCACCTCCATGCTCTGGACACTACGCTGACAGACACAGCAAACCTTCTTGCCACAGCTCGTATTGATGTGCCATCCTGGATGAGCTGCACTATCTGAGCCACTTGTGTGGGTTGTAGACTCCGTCTCATGCTACCACTAGAGTGAAAGCACCGCCAGCATTCAAAAGTGACCAAAACATCATCCATAAAGCATAGGAACTGAGAAGTCGTCTGTGGTCAACCACCTGCAGAACCACTCCTTTATTGGGGGTGTCTTGCTAATTGCCCATCATTTCCACCTGTGGTCTATTCCAGTTGCACAACAGCATGTGAAATTGATTGTCAATCAGTGTTGCTTCCTAAGTGGACAGTTTGATTTCACAGAAGTGTGATTGACTTGGAGTCACATTGTGTTGTTTAAGTGTTCCCTTTATTTTTTTGAGCAGTGTATGTATAAATTAATACAAATATATTATGTGTATACAATATTTGACAGAATTATGTAGTATCATTTTGTACATAATTTATAGTTCAGAAGCCAGATAAGTAGTGTTTGTAAGATTACCATATCAAAAAATTACTAGACATCGTTCCACACATATTGTCATGGCATTTACAATGTTGTTATTTTTTTGCTATTTGTCGCATAATGACATCATATGATTCACGGAAAGATCCAGAAGGACATGAATAGTATATCAACCTTCTCAATAGCTCAGTAGTTTGAACTTTGATAATTTAACCAAATAATAACACAACAGGTTTCCACCCCCCCATAAAGCCATGCAGCCAGTGTAAACACAGCTGGTTCGGATGTTTTGTGCATTTTGCATGAGCCAATCAAATCCGAAATGATAAATTAACATTCCACCTACGTTTTGTCTCACACTAATTGTCAGTTTTTCTCGAATTCACTCTGAGATGTGTCATCGCTAGTAAACACGCTCTGAAAGCAATTACGTATTTTCTGAATATCAGCCTGAAAAAAAGGAAAATCACCCTGACTGTAGAATGCCACAGACACATAGAGCCTTGATGATAAAATATGATATATAACACTCAACAACAATAGGAATAATACTAATAATCATACAAAAAATAAGTATACCAATATTAGATACAAACCCAAATATATAAGTTTATGCCGTAAATGTGTGTTACGAGTTCTAGTGTAATTTGTGAACCAAGAATGTAGTTCAGGATTTTATAAGCCTCAACAGCATCATGCCATCATCATGACTCACAGGCTGAGAAACACTAGAAGATGTGTAGGCCTAACTGGTCTACCACTCTGGACGTGCCAGACCAGGCAGCGTCATTGGTGTTAATGAGATGTGGGACTTTATTTCTAATGAAAGGCAACCAAAGCAGACCTATGGACTGTATTGACGATATCATTTAATAATGTAATTAGAAATGTCTTTCTTTTTTATCTGTTTTTACTTAATAGAAAAATAGTCAAGTCTTTCAGCTCGTGATTGACAGTTCAAACTGTTTAGGCGACGTTTCTTCATTTAAAAAAAAAACAAAAAAACTTTACATCAGTAATATTAGACGAAAGTCCATTACATTGATAAATATTATGCCACATTCTTTCCCGATTATTTTTTCCTTTTTAAAATGGACAATGACTAAGTACATGTAGAGCATTCACACAATTATTTTATTTTGACCTTCTCAAAATGACGGTTCATAGAACACCAGCCCGTCGATGTCAACATCCGGCTACGTCATATCCCTACAGCGCTTGTCAAACATGGCGTTGCTTCTAAGGTCAGTACGACTCGTTTGTTACTAACTATTGCTATCTTCCTCATGTTTTTCTGATGTAATGACTGGGCTACTCGGATGTCCGTGACTGAAAGCAGTGGTCGTCTCTCTCCGTCGGGATCCCTTTGCTCCACATTGTACTGTCTTATTATGTGTACTAGCTAGCGTGCTAACGTTAGCCTGCCAACTCGCCCTCATAAGGGGATCAAAGCGAGCCGACATATGCACTTCTGATTTAACGATGTCTAAATAGTTAATTCAATGTAACGTTGTGTCCAAATTGGTTCGTGTTATGACGTTGGGTGACAATCGTGACTGCACCGTATTCGCGTTTGCTTGTATTTCCCTTCATGTATATGATTTTGCTTTTGCTTTACCAAAATCAACTCAAATGATACGACTTTATATACATTCTGCTTTAATACCAATACTGTTGTTTGTGGTTTTTTTTCTTAGCGTAGAAGTATGTAAATGTACACGGATGAGTGTTCAAAACTGGCTCACGGTTAAATAAGTGTTGTCAGACTTGGTTGACCTTAGTTAGCATTGGCTGGTCATACTAGCACCCATGGGCAATGGACCCATGTCTTATCAGTGATGGTTCTAACACTATATACAATCTTAGATAAACAGAAGTCTGGGTGTATGCACACTTTAAGCACGCAATTAAAAGGAAAATATTTAATCAATATCTTTTATATATATATATATATATATATATATATATATATATATATATATATATATATATATCTCATCTAATCTAATCTTTAGGTACAGTATTGAACCTGCATTTTACTTGGCAATTGTAACATTCGGTGCTTTCATAAATTATTGAGATAACTGATCTGTTGGAATTTAACAGATCAGTTTTCTCAATTATTTAACTGTTCAATAATAAACACAGAAATAATCATTAGGCTAGTTGCTTATTATATATACTTGGTTCAAACTGTCCTACACCATTTTTGTTGCTAACCCAGTAGTCTTCCTGTTATCCTCTAAGCACAAAGTCCCTCTTTTCCTGTGTGTCTTTTTTACAGGACATTAGCCAGGCAGGGTGTGTGCCTGGCTAGACCACAATATGCTGTGCTATGCAGACAGTAAGTAGTGTTTGCTAATTAGTGCACTGCATTAGAGGTAGATGCTTTTCTTTTTGGTATTTTTCCAAAAATGTGATTTGATTGACATCCTTTGAAATAAAAAAGTGTATTATTTATATTTTTTGAATTGAGAGGCTTTTGATTGTATTTGTTTCTGTCCAAAAATAATCACCTTAAAAACACAGATGTTGTGATTATGACTTTTAGGCTTATAATTCTATTAGTGCCCACAGCAATAGACCTAAAGTGTGTGTGTGTGTGTGTGTGTGTGTGTGTGTGTGTGTGTGTGTGTGTGTGTGTGTGTGTGTGTGTGTGTGTGTGTGTGTGTGTGTGTGTGTGTGTGTGTGTGTGTGTGTGTGTGTGCATCCCCCCTCCACAGTACTGCTCCAATGGGCACCACAGCAAAGGAAGAGATGAACAAGTTTTGGGCCAAAAACAACAAATTAAGCCGACCCATGTCTCCACATATCACCGTCTACAAGTAGGTGGGGGGGCATTACTGACATGGGGCCGTAGCCCAAGGACCCCGCTACCAAAGCACCAGTAGGAGTTGGAGCACTATATGTTCCATAAAAATAAATTGTTCAGCCGTCTTGGCTTCTGTCTCATTTTGGCTACTATAGTTTCAGGGAGTGTATGAAACCTATTACCATATATTACCCAAAGTACAAAGACCATTACCATAAAAATCCCCAGTTCATACCGCATGGTCTTTTCATCATTTGAGTGCTTTTTCGTGGAGCAGTGGAATAGGATACAGCTAATAAGCACGATTCTAGCTGATTTACATGCATCTGGATTCACCTCCTGCAATAAGCTCTTTAAAGAGCAATCATGCTCTTATTAAAAATTCATAGTGCCACCCCCCCCCCCCCCCACCCCACCCCATCCCTTCCGACTAGGGAAACGTTTTGCCTTGAGAGTTGAAGACATACTTTCTAATCATTAACTAGCAGTTTCTCCTCCCTCTTTGCTATTAACATAACTCAAGGCTTGGTCTCCCTGGCCCTTGAACTCCTCCACGTTGGTGTGTTGGTGTTTGCTCTGCGATTGCATTCCATTGGTCCCAATAGTTAATAGTAAAAACCTATTGCGCGTGGCAATGAGTGTGTTTAACTTGTGTCAAAAGGCAGGGTAAACATTTTGGATCCTTTAAAAACTAAACCAGTTAAAGTACTTGTTGTGAAAATCTTTTTCAATCAGAAAATGTAGTACGGAATTGTCTTTCAAAAGGGAATAATTTAGAGGGTAATCAAACTAAAGTAAGACTGCCGGGAGAAATCGATTCTAGCACTTGCGGTTTTTGATTTGCTCAAATCGAGGCAGATGTCTAGTGACACGGCAGAGCACGATATTTGGGCCAATCAGAACCGGCAAGTGCATAAAGTGTTCCGAGTCGGCGGCCTGCTTTTTAGTCTTATTTTGTGCAGACTTCATAAACGGTCTACCCCAGCGATGATGGAGGAACGCCAAGTATAGAAAAGAAATAATGCATCGGCAAAATCGGGGGTTTGAAGGCCAGCCCCCCTTCCTGTGGCGCTGGATCAATGCCATTGACGAGCCGGCCTTCACAGCACACTGTACTAATTAGCAATGACCTTGTCTTCCAGCTGGTCCGTCCCCATGGTGATGTCCATCACGCACCGAGGCACCGGCGTGGGACTCAGCGGAGGTAACGACGGAGGCGCTCGCCCCTGGCTCTGCCCTCAATTCCTTGACCTAGGGGCCCGTCCTGGTGGGCCGCCCGGTTAATTAAGGCCCCTGAGATTTCCAAAGCCACACCGCACTCGTCCCCTCTGATAGCACCTTCCCGGCGAATTAGCTCTGGTTCTCCAGGCCGTCGAGCGGTCTAGTGAAGCCAGCCCACGTTTCCACCCACTCTGAGCGGAGCTTTTGCGGTGAAGGATGTAGCCTCAATTAGGGGTGTGCATGGGTACACGTGCACACGTGTACCCGGTTAGTAAGTCATAACCGTTTAGGAGAAATCAGTGAACGAAAACCGTAAAAAAAAAAAACGATCGTGTAATCGTCACGGTCCATACTTTCAACATAAAGTTTACATATTTATAATTCGAAATTCGTCCCAGCCTTTATACCACAGATACTACAGGGTCTATAGCATATAACCACGTTTTCTGATTGCAGTTTAATGTAACAGTAAGCTGACAACATCCTAATTAACACCGCAACTGCAAATTTACCACACAGAGATAACCATGGCAAACAAATTTTCTTTTAGCGATCATTCTGATCGCGCATCAACCGTGTTGATAAAAAAATAATCCCCCTATAGTGCAACTGCGGTCTACTTTAAAAAAAAAAATCAATTAATAAAAAAACGGTTAACCGTGTACACGAGGAAAAAACGGGTTGTGTAACCGTTAACATTTTTTTGTAACCGTTCACCCCCCTAGCCTAAATGGAGTGCAATGCACCACTGGAAGTGAACGGTAGTGGCACATTCTTCTTTTTTTATTTTTAAACCTGTAGAATATGACGGGCCATACTGATGTCGTCGTGGTTTGCATTTCAGGTACTCGGTTTACGAACCGAATCGATTTTTGTTCTAAATTCTCAACTGTTCAAAGTTAAGTGTGAAAACTGGAATGGCGCCTACTCTGTGTAGATGGAAAAGTGTTTTCAGATTCATTTAAATCCATAACGTTAAATCACATGTTTAGTACTCCATAATTAGAAGTTAAAATATCTGCTTTTAATCTTCATTTGATTGTTTCATAGTAGCAGATCAGAATAAAAGGCATAAAAAGTATTATCTAGGCTGTATCAAACTTAGTGGCTCCTAAACCTAAACTCTGTATCTGAAATGGGTCAAAGGTTTAACTTGAAACCTACCCTTAACCGAGTCCTAAAACAAACCATCAATGTTTTATTTTTTTATTTTTACGAGCCTAGAAGCAGTACATGATATGGCTTGGATGTTTTATCTGCAAGCACTCTATCTGTCAGTATATGCTTCTGTTAAATTGGCTGTTGTGAGTGCTCCTTTCGCTTCAGTTATCTACTGCGGTCATGAGCGACAAAAAACAAAAAAAAACTCTTCAGACCATTCAGCTTTGAGCATTCTGACTACTTCCAGGCCATTTCGGCCCGTCGCTATTGATCCTGGGTAAAAGCATCTGTTGAGTGACAAAGCAAAAGCCATTCGACGGGGACGTCAACGCTTTGCATGTACGGCCTGCAGCCTCGTATTGGGAGGTTAATGGCTTTCTGTCATCTAACCAGGGTAAGAGGGGGCAGACAACACGCTGTGCAAACCATTACACGTTTATAGTGCGAGGGGGGGGGGGGGGGGGGGGGGTATATAAACATTGATTAACGCGTACACAGGCGCGCACACACCGGACACATCAACCTTTCCCAGACGTTGAAAGTCTGTTTCAGCTCTCTTCCCCTTAAGGGAGGCGACCTCGCAGTCGGAGATTGGATAGCAATGGGCGGAGAATGGGGTGTTCTTGAGAAGGATTGGGGAGGAATTGATGTTTCTGGTGCACAAAAGAAATGTATGATGCTACTATAACCTTTCGGACCGCTAGTTAAAGAATGATTATGTTTCTCTTCTCTCTCTCTTTCTCTCTCTCTCTCTCTCTCTCTCTCTCTCTCTCTCTCTCTCTCTCTCTCTCTCTCTCTCTCTCTCTCTCTCTCTCTCTCTCTCTCTCTCTCTCTCCTCTCTCTCTCTCTCTCTCTCTCTCTCTCTCTCTCTCTCTCTCTCTCTCTCTCTCTCTCTCTCTCTCTCTCTCTCTCTCTCTCTCTCTCTCTCTCTCTCCTCTCTCTCTGCCTCTCTCTCTGCCTCTCTCTCTCTCTCTCTCTCTGCCTCTCTCTCTGCCTCTCTCTCTCTCTCTCTCTCTCTCTCTGCCTCTCTCTGCTCTCTCTCTGCCTCTCTTTCCCCCCCCCCAGCCATCTCGGCCCTGGCCCTTGCTGCCCTTGTCCTGCCTGGTAGCTACCCCCACTACCTGGACCTGATCAGCGCCCTGTCGGTCGGACCCTACCTAATCGGCCTCGCCAAGTTCGGCCTCGCCTTCCCCGTGTCCTTCCACACCTTCAACGGCGTCCGCCATCTGGTGAGAGACACACACTCCCCGACGCCATCGTCCATAATGGCTTCTCTCACGCTATTCCGAGCCAGGGTGTGCGAACGCTGCGACCGCGCGCCAGCGAGCGAGTGTCATGTGACTTCTCAAATGATCTCATCTCGTCGTTTAATCACTTCCTTTCCTCTCCCCAGATTTGGGACATGGGAAAGGGCTTTAAGATCCCAGAGGTCTACCGGTCAGGCTACACAGTCATCGCTCTGTCTGTCCTCGCTTCCTTGGCCCTGACCTGCCTCTGAGACGCCACAACACATGACGGGGGGGGGGGGGGGGAGGGTGGAGGAGGAGGAGGGGGTGGAGGCACTGATGAAGACCCCAAGGGATGGAAATGGAAGAGATTGGCCCTTGAATGGAGGGAGGGTTAAGATGTGGACATGAAGGGGCCCGGAATGTTTCTTCTTTATTTCTGTGTGTTTATATGTTCTCTCTCTCTCTCTCAAGGAGAGGGGCCCTGCACTCTACTACAACACGAATTAAATAAAAGATTATATTATGTGCAACACGATGTGGTGTGGTGGTTTGTTGAAGAGTATAATCAACGTTGTTCTCGTGGGGACTCAAAGGGGATGAAAATAGGTAACGGGTGAATCAAAACGGCTCACCAACTGCAGAACACGATTGCCCCCCCACCACCTAGTACAGCTGATTCATAATAGGGGGGCGGCCGGTGGAAGTGAAGCACTGAAGTTCAAAGTGCATGCAAATGAGAACCTAGTTTTATTTAGTTTTGTAATGTCTTAAACAGCCATGGCTGAAATTAGACGTGGCCTACATGTTAATCCTTCGTGTAATTTATCTAATGGAGAGGTGACGTCGATGCATTAATCACTCCTAGCGCTGGACCAGTGTGCCTGTAATCCACTTTGAAACCGGGCTGTCGTTCGTGGTTTCTCTTAGCAGCCCCGCAACGGTAATGTGTGCGGCAGTGGGGAAGGGGGAGACGGTGGGAAGGGCTGAAACGGCAGCAGAGGCAGAGGGGAGCGAGTTGCATGTGTTGGTAGGATTTATCCACACCGCTGCCTTGCCTCGGGCCTTTGCCTCCTGCCGAGACCACAACGGGACTCCGCATCGCACCTCGGCCGTTTTTGCAGCCTGCTGCAGTGGCTCGATACGCGCGAGTCTGTGACGTTACGCCTAATCCGACTTGTTTTTCGGGGTAAAGAGCGTGATTTACGGTGAGCGCAGAGGCAACACGAATATGTTCAGACAGGCAGCAGCAGGCGTTCTGCGTCTGCAGAATCAATATAGAAAGGAGTCTGTTATGATCAATAACATTCACATGAAGAACCGTCACGTTGTACAGATTTGTTTTGCCTAAGAAAATACCAAGCTGTATTAGCTTGTTAGACATTCGCCTTGCAGCGAGCGGTCTAGAGGGAAACTGTCAATTAGAATTTAATCGGAGCTTCCACAGGCGGACGTTGCCCTTAAACCACCAATAATATGCGGATGACCCACCACCAAGTTTAAACTATAATACATTTCACTTCATTATGAGTGACTCCAATATATTGTTGTCTAGAGATCCAGAGGTGGAGGTTCGACCAGTCTAGGAGACCCCCACTTCATTTTCATAGTACGTCCAATAGCGGAATTATTCTCTGCCATTGTGGTAGGTGGATGTCACCCTGCAGTTGCCCATTGAGATAAAGTGGGCCCTTTATCTGATTGTCTTAACCTTTTGCCCATTTCATTTTATTTATATTGCGACTTCTGGAGTCATATACAGCACTGTCGTCGTTTGCATGGGTAAATGCTGATGCGCTTACAGCACCCCCTACCGGCTGTCAATATAACGCAATGAAAACAGTGGTGCTGATGCTGCGGGATGCTGTGAACGTAGCACGGAGATGGGAGGGGAATATAAACCCACTTTTCATGGATGTCGGTGGCCCAGTCTCTGTGGCGCAATGGAATAGCGCGCTGGACTTCTAATCCAGAGGCTCCGGGTTCGAGTCCCGGCAGAGATGATTACAGCTGTATGTGGCTTTTTAGATTGGACCAACATAATTGCGATGGATAAGGCTTTTGTTTCTTCGATGCGAATTGCAATCAGCATGGATTGTGATAGAAGATTACGACATAGAACTAGTGTAACCACCTTGTGTAACCAATTCCAAAATGTAATGAGTTTTGTAAAAATACGATTTAAGGGCAGGAGACCATTAATATCTATAAATTGCCCATGTTGAAATGTAATCGAATGGACGGGATTAAAAAAAAAAGAAATGATATATGAAATATGCGTTCAATATCGTAGGAAAAATACAAAATGGCAAAGGTCTGTTGTTATTAATAACCTAAATATTATTAAGGAACTTGGCACTTTATTTGATATAACCTTGCGAACCTGTGTCACTGATCATAGCCCTCGGGTTGCGCTACACCAGCCGTTGTCAATGCTGTGACACGTAAACCCAGGCCATACTCGTACTCATTTTCAGCACCTGGAGCTGTCCACTCACTTGCTAGAACAAGGCTTTTCTAACGCAACGGCATTTATATGGGAATTACAGGCCATTTCGTGTCTCATAACAACTGTGTAATGACCCCAGATGCTGCATTCCTAATTTCTCATGTAGTTCTTATTGAGACAGAAGAGAGAGAGAGAGAGAGAGAGAGAGAGAGAGAGAGAGAGAGAGAGAGAGAGAGAGAGAGAGAGAGAGAGAGAGAGAGAGAGAGGGAGAGGGAGGGGGGGGAATTGAGTGCCCACTCCAGCGGACTGGAGCAGCTGCTTATTGCAAGATCCCCTTGCCCTCCCGGTTTCTCATTGATTTTTGTTCTGCTTTGTCCGTCTACCGTCTACCGTCAAACCGTATCGGTTTGTCGCCGATAGTGATTGGGCATTCGTGCTAGTGCCGCCATCCATGTTTAACCACCATGCCCCCCCCCCCCCCCCCCCCAACACGACACGCAGACACCCGACCCACACACACACAACACACACACACACACACACACACACACACACACACCACACACACACACACACACACACACCACCCACACCAACACACCAACCACCCAGCACCACCACCACCACCCGCACAACCTAATCCCCCAGCAAAACTAATCCCTAATCCCCGAGAGAGTTGAACTGTTCCCCTCCTCCTCGTTGGACGCCAGTTCTCTGAACACCTACAACCAAGGGTCTACCTGGCCGGGCTCGCCCACGCGGAGAACGGTCACACCTCCAAACACCCGCAAAGAAACATCTTCAACAAATAAAAAATAAAAATAAACACAGGCTTGAGAAATTGGGATCCCGTATACTTTTAGCCTTTACTCGACTCGAAAATAAGTATAAACGATTATTCAAGCCGAAATGATTAGGCTATAAGTCTCTTAAGTACTAGAACCATCCGCGAGACGGACCAGGTCTGGTGAACCGAATGCCGTTCATAGAACAACACATCGGGCCAAAGAGATCCATGACAATCGCGGCGGTGGAGCGTCAGCTGGTCCCTTGTGTTTACATCGCACTATATCGCTGATCTCCTGCATGCGTGACGCTCCCAGCCAGTAGGCCTGCACGCGCGCTCTGGTCCTGTCATCCCACTGGTAAGGGCCAAATCGTATTAAAATCCCCTCCCTAACCCCCCCTCCTCCCCCCCACGCGCTGCTTCA
>OLKM01003393.1:0-7500 GCA_900291075.1 Melanogrammus aeglefinus | reverse complement strand
CGGGAAGTGAACAGCGCATACAAAGTCGTGAGAAAGAAAGCCTTGTCTTTGAGTAGGGATGCGTTGACCTACTGAGTGATGCTCAAGGACACAAGGACCACTCAGAGGATGGAAAGGAAGCCTCCAGGATTTTTACAGGGTAAAATCGGCTCTACCAAACACTTAGCAAATTCCTCACGTTTGACTATTTTGCACGATTACGTACTTGCAGTACATAATCATTTCCCCCAAAAAATCCCTCAAGATGTTTTCCTAAACTGGAAAATGTTATTTGGAGAGGATCACACACCGCATCAATCTCTCTCACACACTGAGGGCAGCGCTTTGTGTGTTTGAGTTGGAGTGTGTGAGTATGCGTGTCTGTGTGCACGTGTGTTTCAACCGTTGGCCATCAGAACACTGGCCCCCAGTGTAATTTGAGGATACCCTACATCTGCTCCTAACAGGAGGCGGGAGGAGGGGGGAGGAGTGGGGAGGAGAGGGGGAGGAGAGGGGGAGGAGGGTGAGTCAGATAATGTCCTCATAATGGCCAGAGCTTGTCTCAACCCTAAAAGCCCCTGAATCGAGGGTTGGGTTTACTTAGCATAAATAATGCAATGTTATGTATCGGCAAATCAATGGTGGAGCTAGATGAGCTATCAGGCTTTGGCGGCCGTGTCCTTCTGCTACGCAACACCCACAGCCAATCTACCGTCTTCCCTCTCCTTATCTTAATAGGTCAGTAAACGTAGAGGAGGAATGATGGAATTAGAGGCAAGCAACAAAAACAAACAAAAAACAACAAAGATAATGTTGCAAATGATGCTAATGATCACAATCCGTTAGCTAACGACCACCGCCTGTTGCGAGAGAGCTCAGTGGCCGAAGCAGATCGGCCTCAAAACAACCCTAGCCCCGTAGCCTGGCTATTGCCAGACCAAGCTCAATCCTAGATTGGGAAGTCTGGGGTCTGTGGGGGGGGCTGCTGTGATTTTCTTCTGCACAAGAGGCGTGATCAGCGGGCCTAGTTCAAATGACTCAAATGTGCGCAATTGGCTGCTTGCCGTCGCTTCCCTGTCGTCTTTGTGTTAAACCAGCCAATCGCGCGCCAGGGGGGAAAAGCCAGCTTGGCGATTGGCTCCCGCAAAAAAAGTATCGAAACGAGAAAGAAGTGTGTGGCTCTTCTCCAGACCCATCTGCGAGGGCGAACTCAAATCGCCAGCAGGACGGGCAAGGGGCTCCCCAGTCTGCCAGCCGCGAATACACCCAGCCCATGTCACAGTCACAGAGCAGGCCGTCCCCCCGTCCCCTACCACCCACCCCTTTTTTTTTTTCTTCTTCATTTTTTTTACCAGTGAGCAAACATGTAGGCGGGAGTATGGAGGGGGGAGGGCGCGGGAGACTAATTGTACATGGTTGACATATCCATTTCCACAGCTGGATGCTGGGCAGCCACACGCCACAGAAGAAGATCGCTCTCTCAGAGGAGACTCCGATAAGGCCATGGCGATGCCCTGATTTTCTCCGAGCGTCGACCTAGTTCCCCTCTTGGTTGGACGGCCGGGAGCCCCAAGGGGGACCACTCTCTTGTCGTGTGTCTCGGCTGCCCATTAGATCACCCCCACCCCCCCACACTTGGCTGGCCCGATTGCCATCTCTTCAGAGATTGTTTGTGGTCTGCGGTCTGCTCTCGACCGCTGGGGCTTAAAAGCGAGGCTCACACACGTCCGACCGAGTCCGGGGCCTGATGAGTGATACAGGCCAGGGCAAGAGGGCTCGCCGGCTGGGATGTTAAGAGGAGAGGACCTAGCATGGGCATCCTCCTCGCCAGCGGGTATTGTTTCATCGCGCCCTGCAGAACAGAAATACGCGCCCTTCTTCCCTGTCAGCCCAGCTTTTATTGTCTACCCCCTCGCCGGCTCGACTCCCCGTTTCCTGTGTGCTGTTTGTGTTGTTTGTGTTCGCCCGCCGACTTCCCCGCATGCCAAGACGGCGGGGAAAAAGCACGGTGGCTAATACACAGGACAGCTAGCGCACAATAGCGGTGGGCGGTTTGGATGCTAGGCCTGCGCCTGTTAACAAGGCTGAGTGATAAGCAGTGACTCATTAACAAGCCGAGGTACACAGCGCCAGAGGGGAATTGCTGCCTAGCTACTGTGGCATTAATAAGAAGCCAGAGCTATTTTTCCATTTGGCTCGGCTGGCAGAGGGGTGAAGACCAGTGGTTTTCAATCTCCACCCCGGATATTTACAGACTTTTTTTTCTGCTCGGTGCTTCTGTCCCCCTGGTTACCAAGTTCAATCAGAGTGTCACGGTGGAACGGAGTGAATGCCAGCCAAGGCTAATGAATTCCCAGGAAGAGCTGCTTTATACATCCGTCCGTCAACCGTCCAACCATCGGGAGTGGGAGGCGCCCAATTTGTGTATTTCAGACGATTACGCCAATTAATGAGCAAGATGTTAAACAGCACGTCACATCGCATCACAAACACACCAACCTCATTTGAGTCGATGATTAAGACGTTTAT
Source organism: Melanogrammus aeglefinus (assembly GCA_900291075.1). NCBI lineage: Eukaryota > Metazoa > Chordata > Actinopteri > Gadiformes > Gadidae > Melanogrammus > Melanogrammus aeglefinus. The sequence goes on along the minus strand of OLKM01003393.1, from coordinate 4,992 downwards.
GATAGCGTATAAGATCCAATTAGGCGGGATGCATTCCTAAAGCGCTGAGGGCTTCAGCCTAGCATTACCAGTCGGAACCCAAGACTCTCGCCGCACGCCTTTGTCTCCGGTGTATACTCCTCATCTTCTGATCCTGTAGGGGGTTTTGTCATCGAGATCTGTTTAGTGATTATTTATCAGGTCCCGATTAGCTGGCTTTTTATCCCATACACATTCACATCTGCCAGAAAACCAATTATTTCTCCTGTTCATCATGCCGATTAATTAATGCGCTGTGGCTGATTGATTAAACTCCTGACAAAGCCTGAACCGTGGATAGTGGATGCCTGAGAGGGAGCTTGGGCTACGGGAAGCAAACATCGCCGCGGTCTCTCTCTGCGTATCTCCTTGACTATCTCCCAATGCACGACACTTGCATAAGCTAGCGAGACTCAACTCCAAAAGAGGTAAAGTTTGGGTAATTGGGAGGAGGAGGGGGTGGTGGTGGTGGTGGTGGTGGTGGTGGTGTGGTGTGGTGGTGGTGTTGGTGGTGGTGGTGTGGTGGTGGTGGTTGGTGTGGGTGAGGAGGGAGGGGGAGAGGGGGGGCACTACATTTCAGAGATTGCGAATTCCACAGCCTTGTGCCCGTATCGTCTGATCTTCCAGGCATCAGGAGCACTTTGTACCCAAACAAGACCTCGTTAGTCGTCCTCCGTCTGAATTAGATTCTCCACCACCACCACCACCACCACCACCACCACCACCACCACCACCACCACCACCACCACCACCACCACCACCACCACCACCATCACCCTGGAGAAGCAGCAGCACTCAAAATGGCAGCAGATTACATCGGAGTAGATCAGTCTCGCTTGAAGCCTCATAATAACGGTAAATGCCATTTAGGTCCCGGAAAAAAGAGAGAAGGGCCCTCAAGATTTCTTCTTTTTTTTTCGCACAGCGGCGACACCCTTCACTTCCTCCTCTAGGTGCATTTGGGAGTACAGTGTCGTGAAATTGAAGTGTTTGTGTGTGTGTGTGTGTGTGTGTGTGTGTGTGTGTGTGTGTGTGTGTGTGTGTGTGTGTGTGTGTGTGTGTGTGTGTGTGTGTGTGTGTGTGTGTGTGTTTGTGTATGTGTACCTTCTGGTGGTATTCACCACCAGGGCTCCCATGTTTTCAAAACCATCGCCATCAAAAAAGACATCTCCTCCTCAGCTAAACAAACCCATTAACAACCGCTACATCAACGCCAGCATCAGCCCTGGAATGAGCTAATCCAGCCGGCTCGCACCCGCAAAGAGAGTCCTTATTATTGAGCCCCCTGCAACGCCAGCTTTGGCTTTGATCACCCCCCCCCACCCATGCACTCCCCAACCCCAACCCCCCGAACCCCTCATGCACAACACAACACACATGCACACACACACACACACACAACACACACACACACATCACACAACACACACAACACACACACACACACACACACACACACACGCACACACATCCGTAGCGTGCCGGAATTCTCCACTGGGTGTTTTAATTGATTGCTGGGGGGGGGGGGGGGGGGGGGATGGCGGATGCAGAATCGCTGATGCCTCAGTGGACGCACGGATGGACAGCGGTGTCTTTATTTGTTCTCTAAGCCGGTCAAACCGGCCCGTTTGTGCTCACCGGCTCCATAACGGTGTGCTGGAAGGAGGGGGCTCAGCGGGGGGGGGTTTTGTGGTAGATATGAGAGTGCGGCTGTGAAGCACGCCGTTGCTATCGATCGGGTCTAAGTACCATGGATTCTCTCAGCCAGAGTTCCCCCAATGAGAGAGCCAAGGCCCCCCCTGTGGTTTATTAGCTTCCTCTTCTTCTTCTTTCTATCCTCTTCTCTTTTTTTTGATGATGGCATCACTTCTAGGACCGGTGAAGTGTGTGCGCGGCTGCGTGTGTGTGTGCGCGGCTGCGTGTGTGTGTGTGTGTGTGTGAGTGTGTGTGTGTGTGTGTGCGTGTGCGTGTGCGTGTGCGTGTGCGTGTGTGTGTGTGTGTGTGTTTAAGACGGGGGGAGGATCTCATTGCTGATAGGGCCGTCTCTTTAAAGCTGTTGTGATCCCTCCAACGGCGCTCTCCGTGAGAAGCACCCTCCTCTTCCCACAGAGTTGAGTCTCCGCGGTGGGATTCGCCGTGTCCACCATCCCTGGCGTTCACTTCCTTCAGGGCTGACTCGATCCCACTTTTTCATTAACGATACCGATTCCCGAGTACAGATTTCTTTGTAATGGACGACATGTCCGATAAACCAGTGAGGTTTTTTTTCGGTCATTTATAAGCTGAATATTAGGCTAGCCCATTTCCTAGCTTTGGAAAATATGAAGCGCAGGATGATACATACAAGATTACTGAGCTGCGCTGTGCATATTCTCCCGACACAATACAGATAACGCGCTATAAGTTGGAATCTGCCATAATTCGGACAGCCAGTATCGGATCGGCGAATCCTTTACTTTCTTTATTTTGTTCTTTCGTTTCTTTGTTTCACGACAAGAATCCCAAGTAAATATCAGTTGAATTAAATCTAGTTGTATTCAATTGGATCCAAATACGTTTGGTTTAATTGAGTCAATCCGGTTCATTAACTCACTCTGTTTTCACTCCACACCCCACTTGGCACGTCTGCTGTCTTGCACGGGGAACGGCAACACTAATGTACATACAGTGGAGACCCAATTTGGGAAACGCCACCACATTTGCCACACTTTTGGTTCTACGTCATTAAAAAAACATCAGGCTGCATAAAATTCACATTTGCAAATCTAAATCGCAGCAGTCAACCACTTTGGTAATAGCAAGCGATATAGCGGAGGTTGCGGGCCAATGAACTATATCCCAGTGAAACCTTCTTTATTTATTTATTTTTACACATTATCCCCAACCTAATTCCCCTTTTCCCCACATTGCTATAAATAGTTCTAAAATATGTCGGTAGAAACGATAGACCGCGCTTTTAATTGAGTGAAGTACAGATTCCTGGCGATCGCGTGCGGGCTTCCAGTTTCGTATTTGTGCGTTGCTATCGTCAGCATTATGTTCCGTTCCTGGCAGTGTGCTCACCAATCAGGGAGGAGGCACCATTCAAGCGTCTTTCACACACTGTACAGAAGACGTGCTCCCGGCTCCATGGTAACACTGTGTAGGCCTACATAACACAGGGCACGTGTTGTTTGCCCTGGCTTTTATCCCTTATATTCCAGTCTCTGGGTGGGATCGGATGGCATCTTTTTTCCGCCAGCGCTGCCTCTATTACCTGCATTTTGTGAGACGAGCTGTCAGCGTGACGGTCCGCTGGTGAACAAGCGGTGAGGCCCGATACCGGCCGTGATGCGGTGTTCCTGACAAACGTATTCCTGCTTGGGTTGAGTCGTCGGAATAAGGTCACCCGGGTCGATGGGCTGATCGATATGCAGGGTAATAGAAGCATCGGTTTCAAACCTGTGGCCAGTGTCCCCAGTGACCTGGACTGGGGGATGCGGGCGCGCGCTGTCAGGTGTGTGTGTGTGTGTGTGTGTGTGTGTGTGTGTGTGTGTGTGTGTGTGTGTGTGTGTGTGTGTGTGTGTGTGTGTGTGTGTGTGTGGTGTGTGTGTGTGTGTGTGTGTGTGTGTGTGTGTGTGAGTTGAAGCTGAACCCTATGCACTCCTCAACACCTCCACTGAGGCTGTTTGTTTATCGGATGATTGACAAGCGTGTGATGGGCTCGCTGTCGCCCGGTTCGCAGCGGGGCTATGACGCCGCTTCCAATTTTCTTCTTCTTTTTTTTTTTACGGCTTTATTTTATTTATTTATTTTGCTCAAGACCGCCGTCTCCCTTTTCGCCGCATGTGCCCCCCACTCCGGCGGAAGGAGACAAAAGGCGGGAAAATAGGCGTCTCTAATCTCCCGTGCTGAATGAGTTGTGAAACAAAAGGAGAGGGGGAGCAGCAGACACTGAGGCTTTGGACACACACTGGATAAGCTGATTAGACAGGGAAGGACAAGGAGAGAGAGAGAGAGAGAGGGAGAGAGGGAGGGAGGGAGGGAGGGAGAGAGGGAGAGAGAGAAGGGAGGGAGGGAAGGAGAGAGAGAGAGAGAGAGAGAGAGAGAGAGGGGGGAGAGAGGGGAGGAGAAGGGGGAGAGGAGGGAGAGGGAGAGAGAGGGAGAGAGGGAGGGAGGGAGGGAGAGAGGGGAGAGAGAGAAGGGAGGAGGGAGAGAGGGGGAGGTGGTGGTGGGGGGGGGGGGGTTGGGGGTGGCCAGGGGTGGGGGTGGGGGGGGGGGGGGGTGGTGGGTGGGCCAGGGGGTGGGGGTGGGGTGGGGGGGGTTGGGCCGTGGCCAGGGGGTGGGGTGGGGGGAGAGGGGGTTGGGGGTGGCCAGGCGGGTGGGGTGGGTGGGGGGGGGGTTGGGGTGGCCACGGTTTGGAAGAGAAAGGAAAGAATGCAGCAAAGGAACAAGACACAGCGGCAGCCGCGTGTGAGGACTAGCCACCAGGCGCGTGGGGAAGGGTGGGATTACGGTGGCGTGCGCCGTCGCAATCATGTCTCTGATATCCTTACCAAGGAAACACAATCAAACACAGGACAATACAGCAGCGCCAGAGGATTGTTTTAGCCCGCTCTCATGTAATTGCCCACCTGACTTATTTCCCCAGAATCCCCCCCCTCTCTCTCTCTCTCTCTCTCTCTCTCTCTCTCGTTAGCCCATAATACCTGACTAAAGATCTCCTTTGTTCACATACGGTTCAATCGCTCTTGCTGTTGCTATATTGTCTCTCTCCCTTTCTCTCGCTCTCTCTCTCTCTCTCTCTCTCTCTCTCTCTCTCTCTCTCTCTCTGTCTCTCTCTCCTCTGTCTCTCTCTCGTCTTCCCCCTCTCTCTCAGATCCAGCCTCTCTCTCTCATCTCACACACATCCCTCCTCTCTTCACTCTCTCCTCTCTCTCTCTCCTCAATCAAACCTCGCCTGCTCTCCCCTCGTCATCTCCTCTCTCTCTCTCT
>OLKM01003392.1:30000-32500 GCA_900291075.1 Melanogrammus aeglefinus | reverse complement strand
CTGTACTGTATTTTCATTTTTTAAATTGTTTTATTGCCCTACATTTCTTGCACGCTTGTACACAACAAATGTTTATATGATTTTGATGATTTAGGGCATTAGCTCCATCATTTAAGATAGTTTGCCAGAAAAATACAGACTGGTGAAGTAAGAAAACTCTTGTACCAATTAAATGTTTGATGATTTAAAAGTAAATCATAAAAATCAAAAGTAGATTTTTAAAGTTTATAATCTTTAAATAACATTTTTTGCCATTTTATTTGTGCCTCTCTGGTTAAACACTGGACCCTCCTTGGTCCCCCTAGAAAAATTTGTCGAGAACCGCCACTGATTGCTACTTTATTCCGGTCACCAATCTATGCATTGCACGGTCTTACTGTGCCTGTAATACAATGTAAGTTGCGTTGTTTGTTTTCGGGGCTGGTTTGCTAAAGAGGCTAATGAAGCTAACACTAAACAACAACTAGCCAATTTCATGACACAATCAAAAAGACAAACGGGCACACTATTAATGCTCTGAGTCCGGAAATGACGTCAAAAGTACAACTCGGAAGGCTGGCGTCCGAGGATTCAGGAACACAGCATCAGTTAATTTGCAACATGCATGCATGCATAAATGCAAACACATGCATGCATGCACCCATGTACGGGCGCATAGAAACAAACACACACACAGACACACGCACACGCACACCCTTAGTGCTACCTGCATGTTGGTGCTGAGCTGCTGGACGATGTGTGATTGTGTGGATGTGGTTCTCCAGCAGCCTGCGGGACAGGGCCTCCACCTGGATGGAGCCCTGGGTGGACTGGAGGCTGGCCGCCACCTCCTCCCTGATCCCCAGAGCACGCTCCAGGAGCAGGCCTAGTGCCCCTTCTGGACCAGCCAGACCACTAGGGACCGGGAAAAAGTCCATCCATGTGATTTTGACATTTTTATACTCCACAATACTTTCGTCTTATGGATGGACAAAAAAAATCTGTTTTTAATACAGAGATTCATTAAACCTGGGATAGGTAATTTATTTTATTAGCGTTTTTGTTGAAATTCTCTATACATCAAGAAAGCAAACAATAAATCAAAAGCTCTGACAAAGACATTTTTGAAAAAACGCTATCTGTGGCTATCTCAGGCCTGTAATAAGCCGGTCCAACCATTTCATTTGGCCTGAACAAATCACAATGTGTCACAATATGTACAGAATCGCAACACACTTTGTTGGAGTATTAAATCATGAGGTGGTCCCTACCGATTCCCATCCTAGAACCACCCTCCCGCACAATGACCCTCAAGGCACAGACACTTGGCACACACACATGAGAGGGGAACTGAGGGGACACCGACATATTCACTGGTTTAGCCTCATTCACCTGCATTCAGATTGCTATGGATTGTTTAAAGCAGCAGTCAGCATTTTTTGCTTACCCCACTTTGCTTTTATTAAATCGTGATTTGTTGAGTCTTGTGGTTCTAATGCATTAGGGCCTATATCAATTGTCAAATTAATACATGAGAACCACGACGAAAGTTGCTGATGCATGCACGCAGGTTTAAGCATACTGAAAAAAACAACAACGATAATACTAAATACTAGATGGATTGAATCTAAGGTTAAACTGCATAAAATAACATAAACATAAATGAGTTCACTTCTCATAACGAATAAGATATTAATAATAATTCTTTATATTGTTGCCATAGAATAAAAAAAAGTAAACATAGAGCACACTGGTAACTGATTCTATTTACTTGCTGGGATTCTGATGTAACATTGACTTGCGCGACATGGCTCCTTCTGATTGGCTTATCTGAAAAAGGAAAACAGTCCAACAATATTGGTTACTTTGTTTTTCTTATTTGCCCATTTTCCTTAATCTAGCGATTTCATAAAGCAGAATAACTGCAGTATTAATGTAAGCTCTCAAATACACAATTCAGGCTACTGTCTACTAACCTGCCATTGGATTACAATAGGTTTCTTTATCAACACAAATACCAATAAATAGAGATTATTATTTGTACGGTATAAACTGCTCTCAGGATACTTACAGACCACGGCTGTACCTAAGCTTGATTCCTTTGTTTGTTCGGGTCGCCTAGTTACGGTTGTCGGCCACACAGTAGACTTGTCAACACTATGATATGAGTTTGATGTGTAGACCTAAGCAGTTGGCAGCCTGCCTCAGCCAAGCTGAACTATTAGGTTTCGGGTCAACTGCTGCTCTTTTTAGAGCTACAGTGAGCATCTAAAACAATATTAATGACCCAATATTACCAGGTCATTAATCATAGAAAAACCATCCATAGAAGATATTATGTCAAAATAAAAAGTCACTCACTTCATCTTGATAGAGGATGTTTGGAGTATAGTAGCCTAGTAGGATAGATAAAAAAGTCTTAGGCCTTATTGTATTGGCAGTTGAATGTCTTCAGTCGGTGTGTCAAGGTGTGTATTAACCGACATAAGTCGCTTTGGATAAAAGCGTCTGCTAAGTGCCC
>OLKM01003392.1:7500-27500 GCA_900291075.1 Melanogrammus aeglefinus | reverse complement strand
TTGCAGTTCAGGCTTGCTGATCTGAAAGTGCTGCTCCCGGTATTGGTATCCAAATGAAAATGAAGTCCTGTTAAGATAGAAATGAATCAAGGACTCAAACGTTATCCTTTACCTATACATGCACAATGTTATTAGGTGAGTATGAAAGCACATATAACACTTTCATGATGCTTTTCCAGGTGATTATATCATGGGCTTTGAGTTATGCGATCTCAGGCGTGTGTGTTGATTTATAACAGGCTCTGTGGTTGGTGCATGGCTGCGTTGTGATTGGGATCCATTTGTATATAAATTGAAACATGAAATATGGATGCTTCTTTCCCCCCTCACCACCTCATCTAATGAAGGTGCATATTTCCTTGTGCATTATTATAAAGCCACACAGCCCAGCTCGATCGCTCCGCTCAACTACCTCAGCTGGACGTCTGGTACCGCCATCGCTAAGAGCTAGCAAAGGTCGTTCGGCAAAGTCACAACTTTTCTCGGTTTTGGGACCTCAGTGGTGGAACGAGCTACCTGCCGTTCTCATGACCGCAGAGTCGCTCACTATCTTCCGAAAAAGACTCAAGACTCACCTGTTCAGAGTCCACCTCGACTCTGCATAGCCACCCTCCCCCCTCTGGCCACCATTGTACACAGTATTGTATTGTCTTGTATTGTATTGTATTATAGTACTTAACTGTGTAGCAACTGACGTAGCTGCTACCATTGCTGTAACACGGGGAATTGGTTAGCCTAGTGATTGTTGTACTTGCACTTGGTTCTATGAACATCCTTGCTGTATCCGCAGCGATACAAAGTCGCTTTGGATAAAAGCGTCTGCTAAATGCCCTAAATGTAAATGTAAATGTAAATTATAATGAACCACCAATGTCGTAGGAGGCTGGTGATGGACTCCCCCCAATGGAAACAAGAAGAACAAGACTCAAGAGATGAATGAGAAAACCATGATTGTTGTCTGAGGTATTGTACGTTGAGTAGTGAAGCTTGCATTGTTGTGTAAGGTAGGTCGCCATGACATTACCTTGTCGTGTTCAGCCTCTGAGTCACTAGACCTAAGAAAGGTCATCACTTTGAAGCCATTATTCAAGAAACGTACGAATAACACATGGGACTTCAGCATGCTTTTACCGGCCACTTAAAATGATAACCCCTACTGACATGGTCCTTATTAGATAAATAAAAAGTGCAAAAGCCCTGGTTCTGTCGGTAGGCCTGTTGGGAGCACTGGGAGAAGGTGATCTCATTTATTCCAGTCACCTTTGTACTTTCATCCGCAATTTAATCTGCTCTTGGAAAATAACAAAAGGATCAGTGGATGACCTCAGAGAAAAAATAAATTGTGAGAGAGAGAGAGAGAGAGAGAGAGAGAGAGAGAGAGAGAGAGAGAGAGAGAGAGAGAGAGAGGAGAGAGAGAGAGAGAGAGAGAGAGAGAGAGAGAGAGAGAGAGAGAGAGAGAGAAGAAGAGAGAGAGAGAGAGAGAGAGAGAGAGAGAGAGAGAGAGAGAGAGAGAGAGAGAGATCCACTGGTGTCCGTGCATTTTGTTTCCACTGAAGGACAAGGCTGGAAAAGGGGCCACAGGGTTGGTTGATGGCAATGAGTAATTATGCACTGCAGCAGTTACAGCATCTTGTTGCCTGGCTGGAAATATTGAGCATTAGGCTTATTGATTGCAGAGTCCGACTGCAGCTCTGTAACAGGTCTGGTTCTCAGTTAGGGCAAACCCCCAACGACTCAAGGTGATCAATCCTACAGCTCATTTCCAAGTCAATACAAAATATATTATTGGCCTATTCTAAAATAATAGTCTAAACTGAACCACAAACATGCATAGGCATATATTTGTGTGCAGGTGGGTGGCACATACAAAAATGTATGACTGAGACAACATAACCATCAAATAAAAGATGAAAAATGAATTATGCTTGTATTACGCAATCGCCGGCTTTCAGCGATCAATTAGTCAGCAAGACAGCCAGTGGGGGGCGCTATGTAGCCCAATACTTTTGACAACAGCAGCAGTTCATTCTAATACGTTTCTTAAAGCCTGTGGAAGAGTTCAGCACACACACCCTGAAGGATGTTGGACCCTAAACAACACTGAATCCAACTATATTATTATTCTTCGCGCCAATATGACAAAAACATAGAATGACCCAACATTGTGCAACAACTTGCTTTAAGAACGCCAGGATAATACAAGAAAAACGGAAGATGTTGGTCGTATCACCACCTTACATTCACCCACTTCCCCACCAGCGAAGGACTGGATTATTTTGAATGTGATAACAAGACTACCCACTCCTCACGTTGCGCGGGATCGGTTTGGCACTGTGATCATCATCGTCGTCAGTGGAGGAAGTGGTACTACGCTGTCTCTGCACACGTTGACATCCATTCAACACACACAGAGTGGGCTCAGGCTGGCAGGTTGCTGCACAAGCACCATGGAGGACAGGACACCCAAGGAAGAGAGCAGCGGCAGCAGCAGCACCCATAAAGGACAAGAATCGCAGTCTTACCAACGGAGGATGTGGAAGAATTTCACAGGGAAAACCAAACCGTGGCTGAGCCCGAAATTGGGCTCCGAGCGTCGAAGTTCCGGAGGGGCAGATGGCAGTAAGAAGGAATCGGGTCTGTGGATGTTTAAAAGGAAAAAGAAACAGATGGACCGCGTCTTTTCGTCGTCCCAGCCCAATCTGTCCAGCTCTCATCCGCCGTCGTTCAAGGGGGGCGCGTCTCCTGGAGGTTACCCGCTCCCCGGTACCAGCGCAGGGGGTCCCATGCAACCCCTGATGGGGGCAGCAGCCGGACCTACAGGGAGCAAGCCTGAGCTGACCACGCACGGCAGCCCCAAGCTTGCCGTCACTCAGCTGATTCTGTCCCAACAGAAGAGCTCCTCTCTCGGCTCGGCGTGCTTCGAGAAGCTGGTGGTGGAGCCAGCTGTGTTGGCGTTGGGCGAGGAGGCTGAGTTGCGTAAAAACGCAAGCGACTCGGTGAGTTATGGAACCGGTGTGGTGAAACGCGTGAAGGGAAGACAGCATCCTGTCCTCGTGCAAAACACAAATGCGTGCATACACATCCTCATCCAAAGAAAATTAAGTTTCAGATGCATTGAGCCAAGCACGTTTTTTATACTGGATGGTAATAAACCTATTCTGCCTCCATCACGCCATGCATCAATCACTTATATCGCTATTAAAATTATATTGATTAGCATTCTTGGTGCTCCTTTTGGTTATTGGTGGCGTGCACCCGGCGGATAATGGGTTGTGATAGTGGAATTTCTTATCAGTCCTGGCGCTTGTTCAAATGGTTGTGGTATAGGCCATGCGTGCCATTTGGCTCAATTTGTTTTATAAAATATGTTGTGTCAGTGCTAATGCTTTATGTGACAATACAGAGACTGACCCCTAGTTTGCTAGGGTTCTATTGCTCATCATCGCCACCGTTTTACCACATATTCCCCAAGGGCCTTTCCCACGTTTTCTCTCACTTCTCTTCCGGCACATACTTATCCTTTAAGCTTTAACACCTAGAATAACTACAAACAAGTTCAACACCCTTTTCATGTATTCCATTACTGTGATGTTTGTGAGAATAACAAAAAAATAACACAAGGTTGCCCATCAGGACATGTTTATTGTGTATCCAATCCCATATAGGGATTATGATTGATGTTACTAATATACTATTATACGGTCCGGGGGTTCCCAGATTTATTGTTGGGTTAGAATGAAAACCGCTGTCAGAAACCACCGCCTGGATTCAGCCCCAGGCACCGACGTTATATGAAATAAGATGCATTTCGTTCAGCTGACTGCTGAAGTCTGTGCAGAAAGCCTTTTAATCAATGAGCTTCCCCACTCTTTTTTTGTTTTAATCACACACCATGGCAGTTCTGTTGGTGTCATCATGTTGATAAGTGTATTTGGCAAGAGGATCATTCTTAAGTGCCCTTCTCTGGAGTGGAGTCGAGGCCATGCAATTCTAATCCCTACCTTGAATTGGCTGTAGAGTAGGGTGGCAACTATGAACTCGATGGAATATCACACACTCGCATCAGAAGTCTATCAAGCCCCTTAACGCATGAGAACCTCCGGTTTACTCCGGGATACATCCGGTGGTGAACAATGTTTTCAAGGATTGTTTCTTGAGGTGTTTTAGCAAAGCTGTGCTATTCCCAGTAGGCCTACGTTACTTTTTGGCATGGTTCACTTCTTCGGGCCATAGCGCAGCAGAGCACCCTTATGTCATATGCGTATGTTCGTGTTTATTTTTTATATCTAGTTGTACTGCAGTCTGCAGTTTGTGGTATTATCTTGATTGCTTACTCATATACCCTGCTGTTTACTTGGAGTTGCACAAAGGATGCAGAACAGAGAAGAAAACACATAAAAAGCAACAACTAAGAAATACCTATTTATTAATTAAGCAAAAGTTAAGCAAAAGTTAATTTCAATTGTTTTGGTATACCTCCACAATTATCACATCTTAGCAAGACAACTGATGATTTTCTGCACATTTGTTCATGATGTTGACATCCAAGGAGCCCCTATTTGAAAATAAACGCTTAATTGCATAACAGTGATATATCTGGAGTTTACATTTTCATTTGTAATCTACTCGCTTTGCACTGACAGCCCCTAAAGGTAGCTCTTTAATATTCCCTGGTTATCATTCAGTGAGAGGCTAGGGGGCTGAAAGAGGGAAAACAAACAAACAGAACTAACAAGACACACAGACACAGGCGTCCGATTACAGATGACAACACAGAACGTTTGCTGAATTTCTTTTTCCAGCTTGTTTTATGTACAAAGACCCTGCAAATGTTGACTTACAGGCCTAATAATTTTCAGCGTTGAATTTGAACATTATCGTTTAACAGTATATTTTTCCAAATACTTATATATATATATTTGATCATTTTTAAATAGAGGTATGAATACCTAAAGGACAGCTTTTTTCTCACTATACCAAACCAATTCTTCAATTCTACATTTTGTGGAACTGGAGCAACCATGAAAACAATGGCTGAATCTTACCCCAACAGGATACCCCTAAAAGCCTCCACTATTACAGAACCAAGTGTCCACTTAATGCCAGACACACAGGTATTGTCTGTTGATGAAAGGAAAATGAACCTGCCTTTAGAAGCATACAATTAGTTTTGTTGCTCCTAGAGGCCTCTCCTCCCCTAGCTATCTTCTTCTGTCCGTTCATATGGAGAGATGTAAAATATTCAACAATGTTGCTGGTGATGAAGGTTTCTGTGTCATCATGGTGACACCACGCTTTACCACACCTGTTCTCGTGTAAAACTTAAACGTCCATCGTATCATGTTTGGTTTGACGCTCGCTTTTTCTGCTGTTCTCCTTTCTAATTGTGGAACACATGAGACCAAATGATGTTATGGTTCACGTTCTCCTGTTACATATTTTATCATGTAAAGCAATTACAGCCTGTGTGATGCAATCAGTGATGCAGCGATAACAACACATTAAAACATACATATCAGTGCTCGTAATATGGTGTTGTATTACTCAAATGGACTAACTTAGTTATCTGCCTTTTTTGCCAAGTCATATATTAGATGCTCTCAAGGAATACAAATATTACAGAAGAAGCTCCTACTATGTGAAACATGGATATCAACAAGTACATTGATATCTGTATTTATTTGCTGTTGCATAAGACTGCAACCCTGTGGGAAGAGAGTGCTCCATATTGGCGTATTATCTGGGTTGTGGCTCTGCTTGAGGAGCTTTTTTGGCTGGTGGACGACCATCACGCCTGTGGTCCCCCTTGATGGCGAAGCTGTCATTGGCATTTTAACTGAGATGGATGTCCACTACTTCCTCCCTTGTGGGACACCCCCAGTGCAGGCTGACTGCCTGCTAGCCACACGATGGATGCTGAGCCCTTCATGGGTGTTAGAGGAGGGTGTGAAAACACAATCTCGCTAGAGAGAAAGCTTGAGTAATGCCGTTCGTGGACGTTGAAAGGTTTATGTTGCCGCCTTCTGATTAAATGCCACCCTTTTGTGTTTCTGGCAGGAGCCACTCCATGTTACTACCATGCATGCTGTGTTGGAGCTGTGGTGGGCACAACACAGCATCCTGAATGTTAAGGTTTGTTTGCGTGTCTCTGTAGCTGTGTAGCTGTGTAATTAATAAAAGCAAAAAGATTGAATTCACGTCCATTTGTAAAAGTGCTTAGCTCAGTCCAGGTTCCGGGAGACGGCAAAAGCCCCAAAAGGTTCATGCCTAGTTGGGGATTAATCACACAGCTGAGCCTTGTCTGGTGCTTCCTGACACAACTCTGTCCATACCTGATGCATGTTGTTATACTGACCTGAATGCTGACCTGAATGCATGACTTTGCTCTTCTCTTTCTTTCATTCTCTCTGATAACATTGTATATTGTAAGATTCATACATGCGTCATTCAGCTTTATTCTCAATTCCCGAGAGGAGCTGTTCCCGAAATTGAGGTCATTCTCATGTTGAGAGCTTAATGAGATCAACGATCAATGAAACGACACTCTATCGCTCTACACAATAGGAAATTGGGTTCAAATAATGCGAGCGAGATTTGATAAGGGATCAACTTCTGTCAGTGTTTCTGAGAGAGATTACGGAGAGTTGTCATGAAGGTAGGCTAACCAGCGCCAACCTATATCCTAACTGGGGCAGGTTAGCATCGGGGCTAGTGACATTCACTTCAAGGTCCTGGCCCACACCTCGCAGGCCATCTATTCCACTGGCCCACCATACCTGTCCGACCCCCTCAAGCAGTACTACCCCGCCACCCCCTCCACCCCCCAGGTCGCAGTCGAACTCCCTGCAGCCTCGTTGCAAAGGGTAATGGAGCAGCAATCCTTCTGCAGTGCTGCTGGCCAGCTGAGGAACACACTCCCACAAAATCACCAGAAGAGTGAACCATCTCAACACATTTAAATCCTACTCAAAGCCCAACCTTTTAAATTGGGCTATAACTAAGGAGCTTTGAATATTTTATGCTATGGGTTTCTGGTTGCTTTTACCACTTGGGTTCAGGAGAAGGCACTATAGGAATTCAATTAATTGTTATTATGTTCTTCTACTTGGATCTGAGAGTGAGTGAGTTGGTTGACGGAGCCTCATCTGTAGGCGTTGTTGTGTCAGGTGGCTGCCCACTGCCTGCTCCTCATTTAATGCCAAGCCAGCCCAGATAAAAGTATTGCATGAATGACTTGGCAAAGAAGATGTTGATTAGATTATTGAATTATTGAGCCAGTTTCACCACATGAAGGTGGGACACATTACATTATTTTGTTCCTTTACATTGGGATCACAAAGTTCCTTCATGTAGATCTCGTGGATATTCATTAAACTGGAAGCTGGAGTGTGTTTTTGAGATTCAAGGGTTGTGGTGTTTTGTGCTGTTTTAAGCTGCAGTGTTTAAATAAATATATTTTACATTCACCTGCTCGGTAAGTGAAGGCCAACCTTGGGGCAAAGTTTTTTGAAGACTTCAAATTAACAAAAATCAGGGCAAGAGACACAGAGCAAACATTTCCTACGCAGAAAATGACTCATCCAGATGAATTCCAGTCTGTATTCAACTGAAACTATAATTGTATCCAGAGTGTATTTGGAACAGTTTTTGATGTAAAGGAAAACGTTAATATGTTTATATTCCCCCACGCCTCCCTTCCAACGATACGGTGGCCTATACTGGCCTGTACTGGCCTATAGTGGCCTGTACTGGCCTGTACTGGCCTGTATTATGTTAGGTGCCAGTGGTACTTCGGATCAATATGTAGACAGAGCACCACTACGATCGAGTAGCCAAGTGCCAGGTGATGAGGTTCCTTGATATATTTATAAATTGCATTTAGTTTGTAAATTTAAAGGTCATAGTTTACAAGTAATGCATTTTTTTCATATCATCGAGCTGAATGGAACAGTCCTCTGATTGCATCAATAGTGGTAAACTCCATTGGTAGACCCAAATTAACACTTTCTGTTATACAGTATGTATTCATCTTGTCTGCACTACAACTCAACGTTTACTTGCAATGCGGTTCTCAAGGTTGCTTTTGATAACATGACGTGTGATGTTGTACACCGTCGGAAACAACCTCAGAAATATCCTCAAAAACGGTGTCTCAAAAACATAGATAGATAGATAGATGAATACTTTATTGATCCCCAGGGGAAATTCAAAACATGGCTGTATCAAAGAATATACACCCACTAATCATAATCCCCCCCATCAGCAAACTGCCATTGGCTACACTATTTTACTCTTGGATTAAAAATGTGTGTGAAACTCCATTATAATTGAATCCTTAAACGAGGCACGTCTGAGGAAGCATAAACCTCTTGGGCCCTTATAGTATAACGCCACGCCGTGTGTTAAGATTTGTGTAGCAGGAGCTTCCTCTGGCCAGCGGTTGATTTGGATGACCTCGTCTGAGAGAGGGTTCAGTTTCTCTAGTAGAACCACACGGTGTATGGCATATTTTATAATCATATATAGATGTTCACATCGCTCCTTATACCGCACCTACACAACGCTGATACTTAATTTTTTTTAGAAAGGGATCAAAGTCATGAGTATAACACTCCTTTCTAGAACTCTTAGCCAAAAAAAGATTTTTTCCAACCAATTTCAAACGCATTCTCTCTAAAGCTTTTGTCCTTTCTGGGCTACCGTAGAAACACGGCGATGCAAAATGGCCGCCCCCTGGAAGAGGGCCTTCCCTATGTAGATATAAAGGGTTAATTCTAATGAAAACACAACTATTCCTATTTTCAGGGGATAAGTAAAACCTACTTATGCACATTGTATTCATTATTGCTGAGTCCGTTCCGCTAGATTACACTAAAATCAAAACACTTCACCTTTAATTGATTTGTGAACATGTTTTTCCTGGCTTAATGCCTAATGTGGGCACCCCATGAGAACCGATAACCCCTCTAAAACACGCCAGGCCCTAACCGTGTGGGCTCCTCTTTGCAGGGATAGCTGCAGTCTGGATGTCCTTGTTCATCTCTGACGACTGTCTCTATCAGATCCTTATCTTAGCCAGTATGAACCTCTTGTGGAACCTGCTAAGATAAAGCATACCGGTAGCACTTTAGAATAACTGCAACTGTTAAGCCTTAATTAATCATAAGTAAATCGTGAACTCCTCATTCAAATAGCATTGGTCGATGCTTGGTAAAAGCTGAATTCAATATGAATTCACTATTTACTACTCATTTATGTTAAATAACGCTTCAAACTTGCAGTTATTCTAAAATACTACCAGCTTCCCTTGTTTGACAGCCAACAAAAGCCTAATTGTACACAGGCACACTATGTACATAAGCATACTCACACAAACACTGTGTGTGTGTGTCTGTTTCAATCCATCCATCCTCAGGCATTGAAAGTGTTTAGAAGCATTAAGGCGAATATTCTCAGATGGCAGATCACGGAGACGTTCAAATATAGTTAGACAGTCAAATCCTTTGTTTGTTCAATTTGGTTTATTGGGAATATTAATTTAATTTAATTAGATGATTCCACTCAATGTTGATGCATGGCTATTGTTGGGCTATTGACTTTAGCTGCACTGAAAAGGAGATCTTATCTCACACGCATATTGCGTCTCTTCATCGATGGGGCATATTGTACACTCGATGAAGGCAAAAGAAGACTAGATTAAACAAATGAATTAATCAAATTCCCAGGAATCCTAATGGGTTAATAATAATAACCCATTCAACCCAGTCATAGAATAATAACTTATTATTCTATGACTTGTTCTTGACGTTATGTAACGTCATCAAAGTAATACTTTACACGTTATAGAATAGTTACTTAGGTTGAAGTATCTTCTGTTTTATACAATCACTTGTCTGCATGGTATCTGGCTTACATAATTATCTCTCTCTCCCCAATAGGAGAACATGATGTATACCTAATGTTGAGAACTAATGGACGAGTGAGTGCATGCATCTGTGTGTGGGTATTCCACATCTAACACAGACGCTGTAGTTCCACATCCAGTAGTAAGGTTCTCAGTACAAAGTTGGATCTGAGTATTATTTGGCATAATGAATGCTGAAAAGACTTTTGAATGCCATTAGGTTGGGTACGCACGTTCTTGCGTCTCTCTGTGAATGTGTGAGTGTGTTGAGAGTCTGAACTAGATCCGCATTTCAGATACAAGGTTGACAGTGAGCCACGTAACCTATTCTGTCCAACATCAACTGACAGCGTTTGTGTTCTTTGTGTCACGTTTGGCGGTTTAAATTCGGTTATTTTCAAGCAGTAACCTATGCACGCTCATAAGCCAACGATGATCTTGTTTGCTTTGAAAGCACCAACACAGAGGGCAAACCGACACTTTAGTCTATAGTAGACTGGTGAATGGCTCTGGATTGTGTTCTCCCATGATGAAAGCACTGAGAAACAGAAATGGATGAGAGACAATCCAACCATCCCACGCAGGTGGGCTCTCTGTGCGCTCACAACAAACTGCATCATGATGAGTAGCCTGCAAAAAGGAGTGAGGTGGGGGTCCTAATGTTAATAGCATTAGCATTAGGACCTCCCTAATGCTAATAACATTATCATTAGCATAACTGATACTAATAATATTAGCATGAATGAATAACATGCTAATAACATTAGCATGAGCCCTTTGAAACCCAATGAGTTTCACCACCTTGCCATTCAAGAGGTAGGCCTACTGAATATTTGTGAATGAGCCACCATGTTAAAGGAGGGAGAATGTTAGCCCAATAGCCACGCAGAGCTCACGGTGGAGTGCGGGCTCCTTGGGTTGAGACATTAGGTTTCACAAACTAATGTCAGTTATAATCCCACAAAGACCTTTTGCTTTTCCAGGCAAAACCGGCCTGGTTCAAACGGAACAGAAATAGGCCCACAGGCTGTTTTATGCATTCAGGGAAGACCTTAGTTTTTAAGTAAAACTACAACCAGTTCAAATATTGGCAATTTAAAGCAATTTATACACCCTTTATCTAACGTATGGGGTTGTAGACAATAGGCCTCTTGCTCAAGACTACATACAGCTATACTGCAATCATTGCAATACCGAAGCCATAAGCACCATAAGGAGACTTACATAAAACTCCATCTTTAATTACATGTATATCGTTTACTTACACTATAATTAGTATTAAACGATTCGAGCAAGTGTCTTCAACAGCACCATCAGCTGGTTGGAGGGAGGGAGCAAGGTGCAGAGGCTGAGATAATAGAGTGCATACGACCGTTCATATGAAGATGGAGTACAGACATAAAACAACCCCTCTGCCCTTTAACATGGCGTCCAGCCAAGAAGGTATTAGCTGTATTTTGTGGTAGCTAGCGCTAAGTAATGCTGGTTGAATGCAGCTGGAATGTATTATTACAAACCAAACAAGCAATATACTTCAGGTAAACAAAGTTTCTTTATTGACAATGCAACTCGGAATAAACCCTTTATTTATTCTAAGAAAGGGTGGATATACCGGTAGTAGTGAGCCCCGGACAGTGGACACACTGTAGTGATCTCCCAACAGTGGGCTCACTCCAGAGTTAGAGCAGGGAGACACCCTGAGGGCCGCGGCTAAAGACAGGCCACCGACTCTCCCCGCCGCCCCTGGATGGAGCTCGTGGTGTTGCTGCGTCCCAGTCAGCCGAGGCGGTCTCTCAGTCTCATTTCCCCTGAAGCGTGGAACAAACAGTGAAATGGTTATTCTGGATTAATAGCTAAGGGGTCTTTGTGTTTTTCAAACAACGTGTTTTATGCAAATGTCTATTACAAAGGCAAATATAAAGGTAAGGGGCCAGGGAGGTTTCCTCTCAACTGAGTTGTGGAAAGCCTCCTCCTGTCATTCTGCTGTGTGGACAGCAATCAACACTTAATGCCTTGCATTTGATCATTTCCTCAAAGATTGTGGGGAGTTTTTGCTCATTTGATGTTGATTCTTTAGCCTGCTAATAACACAAATTCCATAGTAGGATTTTTAAATGAAAAAAGCAAAAAGCAACTCTGTAGAGCTGTGGTTCATTGGAAAAATTGACAAGCTGGACGACAAGAAACCTATAGTAGGTCAGCTGAAAAGGATCTTATCAATGAGCAGAAAAGCAGAAGAGACCGGAGAGGAAAGTGATGGAGCCCAGGTGGAGGAAGCAGAGGTGAGCTCAACTGCATTACAGGAAAAAAAAAAGTAGCTTATTTACATCTACACATTTTTCTGGATTCAAACATGTTCTTTGCCCACCCAGTAGAAGGAAGGAAACATAGCTATTTTTATGTTTCTGTAAACAACGGAATCGTTGATTCCCAATCTTTTTCAAGCAAAATAATAAATACAGTAAAATAAACTTTTAATAATCATTCTATATTTAAGGCTAATCCAGTGAATGAAAATCAGTATCTCTTATCCACAAAGAGAAAATAGTCTTGAAAAATGGAGGCCTCTGCTAGAACAAACGTAGCAGATTTGGTTACATACTGTGAAAGGATATGGAAACGTAACAAAAATACAGAGCACAGCAGAGAAAAGCCTCTGGTTAGAATTAACAGTAGAGAAAAGCCTAAGGTTAATAGTAGAGTAAAGCCTAAGGTTAAAATTAACAGTCGAGAAAAAGCCTAAGGTTAGAAATAACAGTCGAGCAGTCCCACAGACCCTGAAATTGAACCACTGAAAACACCCCCCCCCCCCCCCAAACACTGCTTGAGGCCAGAGACATTAACTCTGCTGTAAAAGGCTAGAGAGAGCAGAGACCTTTGGGAGGTATCATTTCGGAGGTATCAATAAATGCGCTCGCTAGGCTCAGATGTTGCTGTGATCACAAGGTAGGCTTTGGCCATACAGGCAAGCAGAGGAAAGGTGTGTTCATTGTCCTTCCGTCACTCCAGCTGACTGGGACTAAGGGGAATGGACGGCATATTCCGGTGTAATTCAGTTTGTTTTGCCACCTCGCTGTTTGTCTCCTTCACCTGATCGGCAGCAGCTTATGAGTTTCCAAAGAGATCTTTCAGCGCGGTCTTCTTTGAAGGAGGCTGGATGTTTAACTCCAGGCCCTTCTTTGGTGCCAGACTCTGCTCCTGCTGCGCTGGGTACTTCACTAGTCTAAAAATTAAAATAAATAAAAGAACGGGGACCATCTCATAGCTTTCTTTATTGCTAGTTTTGTTTTAGTGGTTGTGCTGTTCTTTAAGGCCTTATAGTTTAATAGTTTAATCAAAAAATAGAAAATATTTAGGCTGATCTCATCTTGCCAGGGTTTGCAAACCTATACGCAAAGCTATGCATGCACATGCAGTGTGTGAGTGTGAGATTACAATTGAATATACCTGTTTCATCTGGGGAAGAAGATCTTCAGCTTTGTTCTATATGAGGGCAGTTTGCAGGTATAGGGCAGTGCTAACCAGAAAATCGTCTTTGTACACCTCACCAGAGTACTGACCGAGGATATCTTCCAGAACGGCGCTCTTCAAACTCTCTACGATGGGGGAGGCGACATGCTCTTCTCCATCAGGGACACGAGCGGCACAATCAGTGATACAGTGGGCTGCTTCTCCTCAAAACTGTTGTAGCAGTCTTTAGTGGGTTCAGCACCATTCCAGTGCAGTCATCAGTGCTCAACAAATGCTCCATTGATACATTGGAAACACAAGCCGTTGCTATAAATGAATCTTAATTCATAGGCAAGAGATATAAACTTCTCGAAATTCTCAGCAAAAGGGGGACCCTAACCCTAACTCAAATCTCGGATATGTTGTTCCCGGGACCCCAATCCCATATGTAAGCATCACTAAATGGCTGAAGTGCCCTGCAAAGGTGATACTTCCTCATCTGGGTTTGTGTTAACTACACTTTACATAGAACGACATAAACTGGGAAGCAAGGTGAACTGTGCTTACATTATTGTTCCTCATCACAGCTTCCTTTTCCTGTCACAGGAACCAGATTATATCATTGTTCCACATGTTTCAAGTACGCGTTATGTCGTAAAATACATCATTTGGCAATTCCTTAAACAGAGTAAAGCCTAATTCCCACTCTATTGTGTTTGCAGCAGCCACAGAGCTATATTGGAGAATGAGCCTAACACATGTTTTGTGTTTTTAATGAGTCATATCAGAGCAATGCAAGGTGAAAAGCAAATCAAATGTCCATCCTTTTAAAGATTAAATGCCGCAAATCCATCTGTTGATTTATCATGTTTCGTCTAATATATATACCTCATGTCATGCTGACTCCACTTGACAACTGGTTCTCTTTCAGGGCGGCATGATTAATTCTGAGCACCATTAGCCTCTGACCACAGAATCCCAGCATGTGTAAAAGCCACTTGACTTCTCTTACTATTCCTTGCGTGTGTGTGTGCATGCGCGTGTGTGCGCGTGTGTGTGTGGACTCAACTTGAGTTTCCCTTTATCTTTCGCCGGTTAGGATTCAGCGAAGCCTTACTATTGCAATTCATACCCGTCTGCGTCAGACATTTGTCTCAGCCCTCTTTTTAGTGGGGGAAAACCTTGCACGCTGTGACTGCGTTATCGATGCTGAACTATGTTCCGGGACTCACAAGGCTCTTAGTGCCACCTACTGGTACAAAAGAGAAGTGCCTTTCTCCTGTGACCATGGTTGAGTCAGAGAAGAGTGATCGATGATTAGGTTCAGTGATGCAGTACGCCAAGGTCTGCAATGGCACTTAAAACCCTCAGATTAAGTTTAGAACCACCCTGCTGACCTCAGCTCTCTACACATTATGCCTCTTCAGATTTAAAGATGCAATCATACTTAAGATTGAAAACGATGCATCGATTGGAACGTTATTGTTATTTTATATGATTCATACATAATTTAAGTGATTGCACAGGGACATTAGATAATTTTTTCTGAATACTAATACTGTGGCTACATTGCTCGTTTACTGAAATGAGGTTGCTTGACCTAAACTTTTTTTTTCTTTGATACCTTTTCCCCTGAGCTCTACAGCCAAGAAAAAAAAATAGGAGATTTACATTTCTTAAAATGTGTGTATATTTGACTATCATTTGCATATACTGTCCAGCTTGTGTGTTTTTGTGTGTGTGTGTGTGTGTGTGTGTGTGTGTGTGTGTGTGTGTGTGTGTGTGTGTGTGTGTGTGTGTGTGTGTGTGTGTGTGTGTGTGTGTGTGTGTGTGTGTGTGTGTGTGTGTGTGTGTGTGTGTGTGTATGTGTGTGTACACTATGTACATTAATGCTGTGCAATGTGTAAATGTCCACCCACACGTCTACTGTGAGAAACTGTAGAATTGTATACAGACAGCATGTCGTGTCAGTTTAGTTAGGCTACATTATAATGTCAGCTCCCCTGGAGCTCCCAGGTTAAGCAATGAGCTGTACTGGTGTGTGTGTGTGTGTGTGTGTGTGTGTGTGTGTGTGTGTGTGTGTGTGTGTGTGTGTGTGTGTGGTGTGTGTGTGTGTGTGTGTGTGTGTGTGTGTGTGTGTGTGTGTGTGTGTGTGTGTGTGCGTGCGTGCGTGCGTGTGTTTGCATCTATTTAGAGATGTCCTCCCTCGGTGTGGAGGTGTCCTCTTCCGGTGTCGAGGTGTCTTCCCCTGGTGTGCAGGTGTCCTCCCCCGGTGTGGAGCTGTCCTCCCCCGGTGTGGAGGTGTCCTCCCCCGGAGTGGAGCTGTCCTCCCCCGGTGTGGAGGTGTCCTCCCCCGGTGTGGAGCTGTCCTCCCCCGGTGTGGAGGTGTCCTCCCCCGGTGTGGAGGTGTCCTCCCCCGGTGTGGAGGTGTCCTCCCCCGGTGTGGAGGTGTCCTCCCCCGGTGTGGAGGTGTCCTCCCCCGGTGTGGAGGTGTCCTCCCCCGGTGTGGAGGTGTCCTCCCCCGGTGTGGAGGTGTCCTCCCCCGGTGTGGAGGTGTCCTCCCCCGGTGTGGAGGTGTCCTCCTCCCGGTGTGGAGGTGTCCTCCCATGCCCGGTGTGGAGCTGTCCTCCCATGCCCGGTGTAGAGGTGTCCCCCACCATGCTGGTCTTCATTCAGCCAGGCTGCAGACCACTGCAGACGGCCCCAACCAGTTCTCTCCTAGAGAGACCGATGTTATTCAGACGTGTGACAATATGCACATTGCCACCATAGGAGACACCACACTGTACTTGGGGTGTGTGTGTGCGTGTGTGTGTGTGTGTGTGTGTGTGTGTGGGGGGGGGGGGGGGTTTGCAAGGTTTTTCCTGAAATATAATACTCAGAGAGAGGGAGGGGGGTTTGATGGTTATACAGGGTAACGGGACTCGGTTTAAATAATAACGGAAAGAAGAACTTTGACGTTGTTCCACTACTCCCATTGGCCGGACCATCAATCACATGGGTGGGAACAGGGATCTGCGCTGACCCACTATGACACACCCATTAAAATCACATCAGATCAAGAGGAAAAGCGTGGAAACAGAGGCGAGGGAGGGAGGAAGGGAGGCAGACATGGCTGGAAGCAGGATGCAATTATTTTTATTCAAATTCAGTATTATATCATCACTGTTTTAGTCTGCTCTGGTATTTTAATTGAAGGTATCTTTTTTTCATGCAGTTAAAACAGAAATATCTCATGCAACTGTTTTCAGTTGTCAGAAGTAACTCTTCGACTTCTTCCTCCAGGGTCATCCACTTATTATCATTGATGCTGGTTAAGCCACCTCTTCATTCTCCTAAAGGTTTTAAGCGTCTGCATCTGCGTGACGATGCCGTTGGCGTTACCCACTGTGGTGGAACGGGCTCCTGAGTCACCCGTTGCTTCGGGCAGCGTTTGGCTCAGGGTTTCCTTCATAGGCATTGAACACACCGGGTCCTGGCAGGGATGTGGGGGCTTAACATCCTGCCCCTTCTCCTCAACTCCCTGCTCCGTATCCTTCTTATTTGCCCCCATCTCCTGGTTGTCCATCCAGGTTTTCCACTGTCTCTCCATCAGCCTTGCCTCTTCCTCTTCTCGTCGTTCCTCAAGATGCCTTATGGCCTTCTCCTCCTCCTCCTCACCTGACTCTAGATATGTTCCCCCGAGTCTGTCCGTTGTGCAGACGGGTTCTCTTCAGGGCTGGTGGGGCTCAGAGGGATCCGGGGCCTCCACGTGCTCCGCCACACGCGGAGGACGTGTCTGAAGCGTGCCAGGTTACGACGGTGAGCCCTCCACACGGCCGCCATCTCCATCCGCAGGACCTCTGCCTGGATCGCCCTCACAGTCTCCTCCAGCTCCTCATGCAACCCCTGCCCTTCTTCGTCGGACAAACTCGTGGATGGTCAGTCGGGGTCCGGTCCCAGCATGCCAGATCTTCCTCAGTCTGCGCATTGAAGTCCTCGACATTCTCCTCCTCATCCCAATCCTCTTCCTCCTCCTCCTCCTCTTCCAGCATCCTGCCAGCCCAGGAGCATTCCAGTGACTCCAACAGTTTCCTCGTGGCCTCTTTGTTGCCCCACAGCTCCAGTAGCTTTAAGCTCAGGTGCAGACGTGCTTCTCCGTCCATCTGGCGGGTCTCTGTCACCCGAGCCTCCAGCTCCAGTCTACGATGGTTCGGTGCGGCGCCACTGGGTCCCTCTGGGGCTTCCTTAGTCGTGTCCTCCATGACGGAGTGCGAACAAGTCCCTCTGTGATTCCTGTCTCTTGACATCACCTCCATCCCCTTCTCCACCACCTGCTGCTCCGCCACCGTCTCTCTCAGCTTGGGGTCAGGATTGTGCAGAAGCAGGCCGTAGATCTCCTCTCTCCGGCCATACTCCTTGGTGAGGAACTCCTGTTGAAGCGGCCTGATAGGTCGGTCCTGGCGGGTTGTCACCAAATCGGTGAGCTGATCCGAACTCAAGAGGCTGCACACCTTTTTCTGTTGTCTGGACCTGTGGCGTTGTGTAGACAATGAATAGGTTGGTTTTTATAGACTATTGTTTGATGAATCAAATGTACATATTTGAATTTGCATATTTATTTATTGAAATGTATAACATTATCTAGCTGATGATAATAATAGCAACCAATGAAATTAATACATTGTGTGAATTTTTTCTAGTTTTTTTTTACTCTTCCTTTTTAAACTACTTGTATGCATGTATTGTATTCTGTTGTTGAATTATTGGAATTTTATTGGAAATGGTGATCAAAGTAGAGACCAAGTTTCAACCCAGAAGTAGTCAAAGTGAGGTGTTGAGTGTCCCTTCCTGTTACACAGGATTGAGGCCGTTACCTGGAACAGATGAAAGGAGGCCACTTCCTGTCCCCAGACTCTGCCATGAGGCTATCTTCGTAGTTTGAAGCCTTTTTAGAAAAAGGGAATTGTAGTTTGATTACAAAGTCATATAAGATAACAACATCATTTAGGAAGTGTAAGAAATTTTGGTTATGTTTTCCATTAGTATAAAATTAGGCCTGAAAGAATATTAATTTAAAGATGGGTTTGAACATAAACATTGAAAGAGTCTAATCTGATTTAATTTAGCGTTTTATTTAACCATACCTCTATCTTTAATCCTATATTGCATATTATTTCTATATATGATATAATATTATTATTTAGATTCAGATTTATAAAATAGTATCATGGGATTTATAATTACTACAGCCTTATAGAAATATTATTGCTCTACAGCTAAGGCCTCAGACTTTTTTCCCTTCATATTTGTTTCATGTTACTGGCAGCAAGAATCTCGAAGTGTATAATTGGCAAACACAAACTCAGCCAGCAGTAGTGAACTGTGAACAAAAAAGGCTTTAAATCAAAATCTTGTGCCCTAGCCAATATAAAAACACTGATATTAATATCCCCTTCTGCAAGCTTTACCGACCCAAACAAATTCTATTTTTATAAATGTACAAATTAAATTATATACTTTTGGTTGAATATCTCTCTGACAAAACAGGCAGCCAGACATGCCTCGGCCCCTTGTATGTTGGGTTTCCAGCCCTGGATCTGTGCCGTCCCCCCCCCTGAAGTTCTGCCATTACGTAGCAGGACTGCTGGATCCGAGAGGACTCAAAAGCAACCGTCAATAGCAGCCTTTCTCAGTGACTTACCTGCCACTTTTGTAGAAGAAAATGGATTCATTTTTCTTTTTCTCTTTTTATGTTTTCAATTTATAAAAGTGAGTTGGAACACAACACACTCATCTCCACAACAATTCTCTGAGTTGCCATGGGTCTCTCAGAATGTTTGTGTTTATGTTTGATCGGTCCAACTCTTTATGGGTCTGCATTCTTTCAATGATGGACACTTCTTCCTCTAAAAAGAAACAAATCAATGGCCGTACAAACTGAACATTATCAACAACTGACTTTCGACCATCATTTTCTTTTACAACGCAAAAACAACGCAAAGCAGTGCAGACACATTTAAAGTCGATGAAACCCCCGTAACTTAACGGATGAAAGTAACTCATATCTCATCATTGTTGGTAACTGTGAAATAAGTGCAATAAACCACTCTGCAGTGTCCCACTTCTATAACAGGATGATGTGTGACCGCATCATAGTTTATTCCTGACCTAACTGTGCTTCTTGACCACAGCCATCCTTAAAGCTCCTCGTGGGTAGGTCCCAGAGACCGCTGTGTGTCGTATCATCAGAGAACGTGCCCTGACTATTGCACAGTCCACACAGTGCAGCATGCATCGCTGACCCTATTAGTCTGATGAAAGCCATGTCTCTATATCTACATCAAAATGATATCTGATCCCGTGGGTTCCTCTGGGTCTGTGAGAGCAACAGCCGGACAGATTTAGGATGAGCCTCATAATGACCCCCGGAATGGTTTCCTATTCCCCTTGGAGGCTGCCGGTCTCTTGTTTTGTTGTGTCCCAACAGCCGCCCGCTATTTCTACATTACAGGAGGCCGGCCATGCCGCGTGCCTAGTCACTTGTTTACTGCTTTCTCAGGAGTGCCGGAGCCCTCTTTATTACCTGCCTTCTTGATCTCTAAGTCCATCTTTTTGTCACTGTATCTTTCGTATTGATTGGTCCTATTCTGTGTGTTGCTCTGTC
>OLKM01003392.1:0-2500 GCA_900291075.1 Melanogrammus aeglefinus | reverse complement strand
ATGAAAAATAGCAGCAACACATAAGAACATGAGGTAAGTACAAGTCCTGTTTTACTCTTCTATTGGCAGGTTCTGGGCTGCACTCATGCCTGTCTTGTTTGTTGTGAATTCACCACATCCGGCATCCACCCAACAAGAGCAGAGCTCAGCCTAGCCCGTACTCCTCAGAACCACAGACAGACAGACAGACAGACAGACGGACGGATGCTTCTCCTCACACAGGCCCACATCAACCCCGTGGCCCAGTGGCGCTCAGACGACCGCAGCCTAGAATAACCGCGCTTCTTTCCGCCGCACGCACTTACCTAGTTATCTCAACCCCGCACTCAGATCTGAGGGTAGGCGTTGCCGAGAGAGGGGATTACGTGGGTGAACACACATGCAGCGACACCTGGGGTGGTTCCGGCGCACGGAGACGCAATTAGAGACACACACGCATGCACGCAGACACACACACATACAGACAAACATACAGTATCCACACACACACACAGTAACAAACACACATTGAGTAACACACACATGCATTGCATCAACACACATTGTGTAGTTCTCCCCCTTACTTTTGACTGACTCACCATAGTATGCACGCGCACCCGGATGCGCACACACACGCATACGCACACACAGAAAAACCCAGAGAAAAACCCAGCAAGATTGAAACAGAGTTATAAATAAGGACACACAATCACACGTAGAAACATGCATGTGTTCCCAGTCACGTGGGACACAGTGCCTTGGAGGGCAGCCAGCTGCTTCCTCTGACGTGGGCACTGTGCCTTGGACTCAGCAGCTCTGGTGTTCGGATGCCGCTTACTCTTCACATGGGAGCTCTGGAGGGGTGGCAGATGGAGGAAGAGAGAGGGAGACGAGGGCAAGGAGAAGGAAAGGAACGAGCAGCCGTGAAGGCAGAGGGACGTAGTGAGACGGTGAAATCAGGAAATAATTTATTACAAAAGGGAGGAGTGATGGAGAGGCTTCAAAAAGGGTGGGAGCAGACTAGAAAGAAGCACTGGAATTAAATCACAGCATGGCATCCGTGCAAAAAGAGCTATACGAATTATACATAAAACCAGTTACCTATTATTATGACAGGGCCATGGTTACATTATCCTGGGGTTCCCATGGCCAGGTCTTTTGGCTGAAACAAACCACAAAAGAAAAGAGTATTTCAGTTTTCAATTTCCAATACATGTCATTTTTAAGGATACTTTCATCATTTACTATACTAAATCCTGGTATATATATATATTTTTTTAAATATTGCAATCCTAAAATATGTTCTGATCTATGGTGGGAAAAAAATAATGGGGTTATCAGTACCATGTAATCGTGGAATTCCCATTTCAAATGACAGTCTTCATAATTTTTCACTTACATTTTCTTGTCAGTTTCATCTACAATATTTAATCATACTCATATTTTCCAATCTAAATCTACTGTGTGAGGCAAGCAGATAGTTCCCTACCTATGTGAATAGAAAATGTGTGATTAGTGTTTTTCTAGGCGACTCTTTAACCCTAAGTAAATCAAAATGTGGCCTACAAATTATGGGCTCAGTCATCCATAGCTTAACCTCACTATAAAAGTTAAATCTCTCAACACAACGTGAGATTCTTCAAACCATCCTAATTGATGTCAGCAGTAGCAGGGGCTTCCAACCTCCAAACTGAAATAGGCTCCTTATTTATTTTAAATTTGACAAGCTACCTAACTCGGTCTGTCTCTTTAAAGAAAAACACATCAGATAAACAATTAAATTGAAGTTTACCATGAGGGGCATGGAGCCAATGAAGAAGTACCTCTTTGGCAGCCCTTGGGAGAGGGTATTAAATAAGACACCACACACACCACACACACACCACACACACAACACACACACACACAACACACACACACACACACACAACACACACACACACACACACAACACAACACACACACACAAAATTACCACTCCAGAACCCTCACAATACTATCACCATAACATGTTTTTCTTTTATTGTTAAATTCCTGCACCAACAGTTCAACTGGAATGTTCTCACATTCCTACTTACCTTTTCTTTCACGTGTCTTCACTACACATTTGACAGGGTAGATTTCTAGCCTGTGAAACGGGCAATTCTGTAAGGAAAAATTTAACAAACATAAACAGTAGTACAACAAATACACAAGGAGGAGAGGAATCACCAGAGTACATTTTTATAATCACTTGGGGCTTACCAGTATTATTTTGTTGTATTGCCCTTTACTGAACTATACTCTCAGAGGGACAACCTTGAATTGCAACTGTAAGTGATAAATGTATCCAGGAGACAGAAAAGGCTGTCATTATTCCTAATTTCAAATGTAAGGGGCGAATCCAACAAAGGATTGCTTGGGGGGGGGGGGGCGGGGGGGGGTGGGGGTTGGGGGGTCTAACCACTACACCACCAGATTTGTGGTAATATCTTTGTCGCAAAATTTCACACTCTCACTTTTCTCTCTCCTAAAACAGTGA
>OLKM01003391.1:5000-23510 GCA_900291075.1 Melanogrammus aeglefinus | reverse complement strand
CGTTAAGATCTGGGCTTATTCTAACTTTGCATTGGACGGTGCCAGTGTTTGTCGTGGCTTTGGTGAGATGTGTTAACCGTATCGAACATATTTTATTCTGACATTATTTTGAAGTTACAATTTTTGTGAGGGGGGGATGCCGTTTAAGTACAATAGGAATAACATGGTGAATAATTGTGAGTCAATAAGATTAAAAAGGTATGTAAGTCAAAAGGAACATAGGAAATATTACCTGTCTTCCATTATTACATTGTTTTAATGTTAAAATAAGTTTGATTGCATTTTTTTATGTCTCCTCTCTTTCTCTTCCTCTCTCAGGAAAAAGGCAAAGCATTACATGAACCGCATTTCCTGCCAAAAGAAGGATTGCTCACCAAACATTTGCAAGCTGCTCTTAACTGACCAGTGTTTCTAAACACCCTCGATTATCAAAGACTGAGAACTTCTGTCCAATGTGGGAGGAAGATGAGGGTTTCCGTGGCTCATGGGTTAACACTTTCCAACCAGGTCTTACTGTCTCCCTATAAGGAACATGCTTCACCCAACATGATGGAGAGGAGATATGGGATGGAATTCCTGAAAGTTCTAAACTTGCCCTCTCGTCATTTCCAGTTACATGGTCCAGCTCTCTAACAACAGATGCATGGACACGTATTGCCACGGGGAGCATACTTGGGCATTAACGTGCCATTAATATATACAAGACTGGAACTCTATAGCTATAGGTGCGACTTACTATGGCCTCTTGGAAGAGCGACACACTTGCGTGAATATTGCAATCCTGGAATTGACACGGGCAGATTGAGAGTGGTTTTGGGATTCCTACCCAAGCAGGAATCAAAGCTGTGGTTGATGACGATGCAAGCTAATGTTGTAGCAGCCCTTCAATTGTTGAAGAGGAGCATGCGGATATCTTCATAAATCCGCTTGGCTGGCCACACATTGCAACTCGTGGGTGAATCAAGCACTTGAGAATCCACAAAAATTAAACAGAGCAATGGGAGCTGGCAAGATGTTGCTTGGCTGGAACATTTTCAAACAAGAGTGAAATTGGGCCAGTTCCAAGCTGAAACGAAACAAAAAAACAAATGGGCAAACCTGAAACCACAAGCTGATTCAAGACGTTTAGGTGTAGATGGAAACAGGCTTTGCGTACTACATTGATTCAGCCGCCTCTAGGAGCAGAGGGTGGCCTGTTACCCAGCAACTCTGGACAGACCCAGAGGTTACAACCACATGAGCAAAAACATTGTCCTTGATCCTCAAGCTGAACAGTGGAAGCCTGCTGGAAGAGCTAGAAAACCAAGCTCTCAAGCCATTTTGATGTGGCAACTTGTTTACCTTAGTGGGGGTTCATGATGTGACCCTCCGTTGCTCCTCATCTTCTACCCGCTGCACTTCATTTTAAGGGACTTGGCCTGAAGGTCTTTACACAGAATGCAGCCTTGACAAACCCATGTGGCTGGCATTTCTAGGCTGTGAGCGAAGCCGGAGAATTCTCAATCAAGATGGGACCGAAGGTTGAGATGCGCCTCAAATGCTGTACAAACACCACTGTGAATCGGCAGCTGCCGTTGATTCCCAGGTTTGCAGACTGAAGTCCTGTCCCCAGATGGAAGCCTGCAACTTGCAGGTGAAGTGCAAGCCCTTGCAACTAGAAGCAAAAAGAGGAGGGTGATTGGAGAGTTGCAGCAACCACAAGGGCATACCAATAAGATGGGCCAAACATCCAGCAAGGTGTTTAAGAGAAGAGGTCTGGTGTCCTCGCCTGGGACACATTTGCTTGGGTCGGGCTCTGAGAAACATCCAGCCAGAATGGACAAGTGGGACGAGGCAGATTGTTTCATTCAGTCATTCTGTGAGAAGAAGAGATTCTCAAGTATTTTTGGGGAAACAGCCTCTTGCCTAAAAGTTTCGTCCTCTGCAGTGGTGGAAAACAAAATGAGGCAAGGTTTTCCCCTCTCTGGCTGTTCTGGCAAAGTTTCCATATTTGGGTGTAACCTGCAAACATCAACCCCTTCAGGAACGTTCTTTTCTCCATAGCTCGATGCCCGCCCGCCTCCCACACCACCCTCCCACCCTCGCTCCCCTCACCAGCCCCAGCCCACCGCCCACACCACGACCCCCCGCCCCTCACCCGCCCCTTCTCCACCCCGAGCCCCCACGGCCACGCCCACACACCGCTCCCACCCCGCCCCTGCCGCACCCCACTCCGCCCTCTCCCGCCGCACCCCCCGCCACCGTTCTTTAACCATAACTCTCCACCACAGAGTTCTAAACTTGGACTATGATAAAGATTAATATTTTGAGTTTTGCCATTTTTGAGCTGGAACACTTACACTTTACTTTAAAACATGTTGCACTTTTACTTTAATAAGGCGTTTAATGAGGAATAATAGAAAGGAGTTTAATAGGCAAGGAAGAAAAGTATTTTGGAAGTTCATACTTGACAATAAGTCCTCTTTTTTTATTTCTTTTTTGTTATCATGTTTGGGAGATCTGCGAGAAGTTTCCTAGTTTAAAACTGCAGTTTTTGCACTTTTAAATATGTCAGCCTTTGTTTACATTTGTTTTGTGCTGCCATTATGTTCAAATAAAAGAATTTAACTGAGCTGAAATGGTGATTTCTTTTTTTTTGGTGGAGGAAAAAATTAAGCGGTTTGTGAGATAATCAACTAATCCGATAAATAGTCTATAGGATTAAATCGATAGAAAAAATAGTCGTAGTTTGGCAGTCCCTACTACCCACCTTAATCGAAGGACAAAAATAATAAAATTAACGGCAGACATAAACAGTGAAGATTGGTAAAGGGATTCTAAGCTTAAAAATCCCAACAGGTCTCCGGACCGGATGGGGATTTCTCCTTCGAAATGGTACAAGTGACTTTTAGGAACTGAATTAAAACCAAGCCTCTCCATTATTTAATAAAGCATAAAGAAGGGCAGTTGTCCCCCTACGTGTGAGAGAAGCTTACTATATCAAGTAATCCCCAAAGAGGAAAAGATAGATTAGCTGCTGGATCATTTAGAACAATTTTCTGTCCCTTAATGTCGATTATAAATTATATTACATCAATTTCCTTAGCCAAGAAGAGTCGAAGCAGTTCGCTTCCCATGCTTATCACAACAGAATCAGGACTGGATTTTATTTCACAGAGGGACAAATGCATGGATTAGTATAAGACGCTCACTGAGTTATATTAGGCATATTCAAGAACAAAATTTACAGCCTTATTGGTTAGTTAGACGCCGGGAAAATGGCCTTCGACTCAGTAAGCTGGAGTTTTGTTACAGGGTTCCTTGAAAAATTTGGCTTCCATAAAAATTTTATCAAGGTATCAGCTCTCTTTATATAACCCCAGTCCGCCCAAATTAAAAATAAACGGACATCTATCAAAATCTTATTAAGTTAGAAAAGGGTACTAGGCAGGGCTGTGCGAATTGTCACCACTTTCTTTTTTGGCATTATATATTGAGCGCTAGCCTCAGTTGGATTTCAGGCAAAGAAACAGTTATCAAAGGAATTTGCATAAATAATGATGAACACAACGGTGGCGCTTATGACGCGGATCCGATATTATGGATGGTTTTTAAGTGAACTTCTGAAATCTCTACCTGAATTATTCGATTTGTTAGAAACATATTGGCCAAATATTGCGGGCATATAAATTAATACATCAAAAACTTCAAATTTTAAGATTAAAACTATACTCCACAAGAGCTTTGACAAGACAGATTTTCATCTGAAGAGTGGGACCAAACGGCAATAAAATTTGACTGGGGTATTATTTACCAAAAGGAAATTTAAATATTAAAAAAAGATTAATTATGACCCACTTTTCCTGAATTTAGATTCATCTGACATATTTAAGATTGAATTCTACCCTTATGAGTTTTGACTTCAAAGAATAGAATCCATTTTCAGTTGGAAATATTCTTCCTGAATTTTGTTTTTTGTTTCAGGCTTCTTGTCCCGTGGAAAATTTCCAAAATGCAATTCCACGACTCTGGGATAAAATTATTTCGTGGTTTATTTGGAGGAAAAAAAACGAGACAGTGCGATTCAAGACATGTGGCAACTCCCGAAAAAAGAGGTGGGAATGGGAGTTTTCCCTCATTTTGAGAGATTTTTGTTTATCAAACCCAAATTAGCCCTTATTGAATTATGCAATCAGGACTATAATGCAAGGTGAGGCATTGAAAAAGAGTTTAATTAAAGATTCCCCGATTCAGGCAGTCTTGGGAATTAAAAGAGTCAGGGCGGAATTAATGGATACATTTTGAAAAAACCCATGGCTTAAGGTTTCAACTTAAAGTTTGGAATAACAATCAAGACAGAATATAAATTAATGGATAATTATGGATAATTAGGTGGAGTGCGTATGACCTCTCGTTTAAACCCAATCAATTAGATCTTAAATTTAAAAACATGGATAGACAAAAGGGATTACAACCTTCTACTCACTTACAAAAAAAAGAGGGGCAATTGAAAGATTTCCAAACTCTAAGAAAAGACTTCTCCTTAGAGCAACAAGATTTTTTTTAGGTATTTACAGTTGCGTAACTATTTTGATAAATGTAGAAAAAAAAATCCAATAGATTTGGAAGACCCGGTGCTGAAAGAAAATTTAAGGGCCTATTCAGGTGAATCTAACAAAGGTACAGTTTCTAGATTATATAAAGGTTTCTTGACAAAAAAAACATACTCTACAGAATACATAAAAAATAAATGGGAAAGAGAGGGAAACTTTGAGATGACAATAGAGGAATGGCATAGCTACTGTGATTCACAATGGAAAGGTACTGGTTCATACACATGGAGGGAGTTCGCATGGAAGTGCTTAGTAAGATTTTTTATTACTCCAAAACTAAAAGCCCATTACTCTGGAGGAGACTCTAAATGCTGGAGAGGCTGTGGAAATCGGATGCAAACCATTGGCATATATTTTGGGAATGCCCAGGGTTGAAATATTTTTGGTCAGAGGTACATAAAACAATGGAAAAAATATTCCACACGAAAATTCCTAATAACTTCGAAACATTTATTCTAGGTAAAGCTGACTTTTT
Organism: Melanogrammus aeglefinus; assembly: GCA_900291075.1. Classification (NCBI taxonomy): domain Eukaryota; kingdom Metazoa; phylum Chordata; class Actinopteri; order Gadiformes; family Gadidae; genus Melanogrammus; species Melanogrammus aeglefinus. Next base: position 18,443 of record OLKM01003391.1, on the reverse strand, counting down.
TATGAGAAATATTGATAAATATTTATTTCAAATAATGATAACAGTAGCTAAGAAAAACATTACTAGACATTGGTTGCATCCCGATCCTCCCAGATTAGAAGAATGGGCAGACACAATTAATGACATTTATCTGATGGAAAAAATAATCTTCTCACTTAATTTACAAATGGACAAGTTCACTAAGATATGGGAAAATTGGACTTTGTTCATGAAAAAGACGCAGACAAATTATATAGATCCGATGGATTAAGGGAAGAAAAATCTCCCAAACCGAACCCCTCCATGTGATGGATTGTTGCCCTTTTTATTTGTTTTTGTTTGTATTCTTATGTCTATTATTTCTAGTCTAGAAAAAACATGCTACGTTTTTCTTATTTCTATTTTTCTTATTTATTTGATGTAAAAAATATAATAATACAATACAATGTTTTGATGTATGCAATACTCTATAAATAAAAATAAAAAAATAAAAAAATAATTTGGTTAATAGAACTGATATTTTAATAAACAGTCTTGCATCTGAAATCTGTTGCCAGCAGTTTCATTCTTGCATTATCTTAATGAAATTCATTGTCTGAATTAATTTACATTGAAACTTGATTTAAAGAAAATAAATCGTGGTAAATCGAAACCGCAATCTCTGCCAGAAAAATCGCAATTTAAATTTTTTCTTAAAATCGTTCAGCCCTACCCTGAAGCAGCTCTTTGTTTAGTGACGTCCCCTGAAAGCTAGCAGCGCAGTCGAAGACCACAGGCAGCTTCTTCTTCTGTGGGTGGTACACCCCATGGTGCGGGATGTACCACACTCTCCCGTCCTGTCGGGTCAGCTGAACTTCTGATACCTTGACTGCGTACCCCTTTTTCAGCATGTCACCTATACAGCTTGTGTATTCTTGGTGAAGTCCACTGCTTTTGCTGAGCTTCCTCCTGAGATTCAGCGGACGCTGCACTGCAGCACTTCTGTTATCTGGAACATCGATCACAGGTTTTCTCGTGGGGAGGTTGATGTAATAATGCCCATCTGTATGACGTACTGACCCGGATACAGAGCCGAAAAACCGCTTGTCGTCTTGTGACATTTCCAGAGTGTCATTGCAACTATGCTCAGGAAAATCTGCATTGTATTGCTGGATGAGTTGTTCTTCAACTGACAGTCAAATCCTGTTGACTGTGACTGGGTGCTGTTCACTGTCGTCTAACTCACTGTCTCTGTGTTCTCTAAGCGGGCCATTAACAATCCAACTAAGAACAGTTTTCACAGCATATGGGCCGCTGTCTTGGCTGTGAATAACATTCCATGGCTCAAAGGCTTCATGAACATTATTACCTATAAGAAGCCCTATTTCAGCATCAATGCACGGCAACTTCACTCCCTGAAGATATGGCCACTTTCCCACGTCCTCCTGTGACGGAATGTGCTCCTTTGTTACCGGGATGCTTTTTTGGGTGAAAACCTTAGGCAAGTCGATGAAGTTATCTTCCTGAAGTCCACTGACCTCCAAGTTTCTGAGAAGGCAACTTTTCACATGTTTAGTTGAACTCATCATAGTTAAGATGAGCTCAGTACTCCTTCCCTGAAGATTCAGCTGCCTTGCCAAGGGATCCGTGCAAAACGTAGCAGAGCTCCCAGGGTCAACAAATGCATACGTTTGCACAACTTTACTACCTCTCTTTGCCTTGACATAAGACTGGAAGAATAGCAAGAACACACTTGTCTCCGGCCCCATCACAGGCAATTTTCTTCTGATTTAGACTTACAAGTGTGCTTGAAACTGTTTGTTCTGAAAAAGCCTCCTCTTGACTTTCTGCACTTGCCTGTTGGGAATGAGCATCCTTTCTTTGAATGTGCAGCATGCCGGATGTTTTTGTGAACATACCTGACATGTCATTCTCCTTTTACAGTCCTTACTTACATGCCCTTTAACTAGGCATCCAAAGCAGAGACCAGCCTTCTTGATGAAATCAAGCTTTTCCTTATGCGGTTTTTCTGCAATACCATGGCACTCCACTAGTGTATGATTCTTTTTGCAGAACAAACATGGCTTATTGAGAGCAGCATAGATTGGCGTTCCAATTGCATTCCCTTTTGAATGGTCATTTTCGCCCTGCTTTGATGAAGCTACATTAGTAGCAAAGCTGCTTCCTTTTGGCCTTTCATGCCTTCTTCCCTCCTGCAACTTTGTTTGTTCTTTCCTTTCAGTTGAGGGGCCTTGTAAATCTCCAAAAAGAAGGTCTGTGGCGATCTTAGCCTGCTTGTCTCCAAAGGCAACGAGGTCATTGAATCTCATTCTCCGCCGACTCCTTTCCTGAATTTCAAAGGCTTGCGACCTCCACTTTTCTCTGTACTTTTAGGGCAACTTAGAGATGATAACTCTCATGTTGGTGTGGTTATCAAGCTTGTCCATATAATCTACTTCCTGCAAGGCGTGACGGCAACTCAGAAGGAAAACTGAAAAGTTGTTGTGCCTTTGCATCCTCTGACTTTATTTGCGGCCACTTAAACACCTTTTCCAATAGCGCAGTGGCGATTTTCAGTGGGTTGCCATAGCAATCCTCCAACAGGTCCATGGCTTGCTGGTAACCATGGTCAGCAGGCATGTGCTGACAGCCCTTTACGAGGTCTTGTGGCTCACCTTTTGTATATTGCTCTAAAAAGTACAACTTATCTGCACTGTTGTCAGATCTTGAGTCCAATGTGTGTTGGAACGCTTTCAGAAACGATCTGAAGTCAAGTGGGTCGCCACTGAACACAGAAACATCCCGATGTGGCAGATGAGCAAACTGCTGACTTTTTACAAGCAGCTCTGTGATATCGTTCTGCTGCTTCATGACGTTGCAGATGTCATTTGCAGCGCTACCTTGTTGCTGCGGAAACCTGCCGGCTGATTGGTAAGTATTGTCCGCCTTTAGCAACTTAGGTCTAGCTCAAGCGAACGCATAGGACTTGACTGGCAGCTTTACATCCAATGTTTTGGCTGGGGAACTATTTTCTGCTTGCTGCTCTGCAGGAGGGCGTGGCGTGTTGGCATCATCAGCATACTCGTATGTGATATCACCTTTCTCCTGGGCGTCATATTCTTCGTAAATCTTGATTTTAGCATTAGACATAGCTAAAGCCGTTTTAATTTTCAACTCCTCTTGCTCTGCTTTGAGCTGAGCCTCCTTTAATTCTAACGCTTGTTTTGCTTAAGCCCAGCTGCCTTGGCTTCCAGAGCTGCGCGCTTAGCTTCTTCCTTTAAGCGTGCAGACGACGCTGATGACGCATTGGAACATCCACTGCCAGACTTGGAAATACTGGAACGTGTCACAATAGAAACACTGTCCATATGAGCAACTCCAACTTCACATGCTTGAGTAAGTTCGACATCCTTAATCCACACATCAGCTGCTTGAATAAAGCTCTCAAATTTACCTGCTTTAGGTTCGTACTCATCATCCTGATCGTCACTCTTTTCATCCTCATTAAGATGAAGCAGAACTGCGGTGTTACATTTCTTGAAATCCTCAAAAAGTGTTTTGAAATATTCCATCCTGTCTTTAACTTCGTCCAAGTTACGGCCATTTTCCATTAACTCTTCAACTCTGTTAGACTTTCCAGTAAGTTGCCTTAATCTTCCTCTTCTTGCATTAATACAGTCATTCAACTTTCCACTCACAATTTTTTCTGTGTCTTCGACCGCCCTCTTTTGGTCATCATCCGCAACTGCACCATTTGCAACCGCTTCACCGTCGGCTCGCTCAGCCATGACGTAGCCAGCCCCAATCAGCTCACGACAGTTGCTCTTTTAAAGATATTGGAATTATAAACTAACTAACAGCCAACGTCCAGCCATAAAAGGTAACAATGTATCCACTGTCAATTTAGCACTTTATACTCCCTTTTTTCTTCTTAGATCACTGTCGGCAATACAAAGTAGTCAGGCGCGCTATCCAACGGCTCCAGAAATTAGCCTGATTCCTCGGGCTCGTTATCCAAACGCTGTGTCTCAATTCAGGGGTTGCATCCTTCGAAGGACGCGTCCTTCGAAGGTGTGGCCTTCGAAGACCGCGAAGGCTGCATCGAAGGCCGAACGAGCGTTGTGGAATGGGACGGTCTAGCCTACGGAGCATTTCCGGATTGCGTAAAAAGCCGTTAACGCCCTTTACCTTGCGTGATGACGTGCCGCTCTTATTGCCGCTCCTGAACCCGAATTCGCGGGTTAACAGTTCAATAACAAACTCCATTAGCTTTCTCCCTGCCGCTCTTTTCAACAGAACACAAAACACAGAACACAGAACACAAGTATGGAACCAGAAATTTTGATTTTATGTTTTATTTTTTATCTTTTATTGGAGGAGGTGGAAAGAGTTCACCACCGGAGCCGGCGGGTGATTTTTCTCCGTCTCCGAGAAGGAGAAGACCAAAGACTGGTAAAGCTGTGTAACTTTACTTTTAACCAGTAGTAATGTTCATTATTGTTATTATTATCAATAATAATAGTAATGTTAACATTAATGTCAGTTAGTTAGTTCACACCCGTTCTTATATGGCGTTAATGTCATTGAACTTTGACATTTTGACATCTGATAAATTATATATTTAAAACAGTTCAAACCTTACTTTTGTATAAAAAAAAATTTTTTTGTCAATTAATCAGCTAAAAACAGGTTTAGTAACCTAAATAGATATTATAACTGTTGGATAGATAGATAACGATAGATATATTTAAGCCTTTATCTTATCTAAGCTCTCCACACTTAATAATCCAGCTATTGTTTCACAACAGTTTTTCCTTCTATTTCTTTTCCCTAAACCAGCCCAGACCCCTGTACTGCAGGATGTATTAATATTACAGCTTCTGTCCTGGACCCTGTTTTTTCAATGGCCAGGAGACACAAGACAGATTTTTAGGGCTGAGCAGCAGGGACCTTGGACCTTGGACACTGGCAATCCTATGACAGAGGAAATCAATCATGGCAGTTAACAAGAACAGCAGCAAAACAAATTTCAGCAAATGTTTGTTTATTAACTTGTATGGTTAAAAAACAAATTATGTACATTTAAAATTTAGATGTACATACTTTGTACTTTCTTCAGGTTGTTCCCATTTTTTCTTTGCCTGCAGGGGAGTCACCTTCCCCTGCAGGCCCATTTTCTCCAGAATTGTCCTAATCACAGAGAGATGATTAATCACAGAGAGAAAACAAGAGAAAAGATAAACATTTATCAATCATGTTAATAGCCCATGTTAACAATAGCCCATTTGTAATATCTACATTTGACCATCTTTGTAAAGATTACAGTTAAAATTAGCACTCATCCTCTACTTATCCTAACTTATGTTATAAATAAACCAAAACTAATTGTTTCCTTACCCCCCATGCCACACTGGCCGAGTATTTGGCCCTGTGAAAAGGGCCTCATTCTCCCCCCTCAACTTTATATAAATCGAGCAGTATGCTCCTTGCTCCCTAAACAAGAATTAGTTTTGTAATTTTTATTAAACATTTGTTATCGTTTTAGTTATTCGAGTGACTTTAAACATTTGTATCGTTAGTTATTCGAGGTGACTTGAAAGTTTGAAACCTATCAATACTTACATTTAAATATAAAACTTGTCCCTGCCGCTTCAGATAACTCTTTGGTCGCCATAATCCAACGCGCAATGAATGTTGGGATACCGCAATGAATGTTGGGATATGTAAGGCCGCGAAGGATACATCCGATGTATCCTTAAAATCCGGGAAAAGAAGGCTGCATTTGTCGGCCGCATTTGAAGGAGCCTTCGAAATGGGACAGGCCTTGACGCGTCGCAGTGACGTAATCGCCCTTCGAATGCACCCTTCGAAGGATGCAACCCCTGAATTGAGACACAGCCTGTCCATTTCGAAAGTTTTTGACTTAATGTTATGGCCGACTAACCATAAAGGCCATATAGTTTGTAGGTTATTGTTATTCGATGCTATTTTTTATTCCAAAAAAAAACATATAACTCACGAGGAAGCAGGATAACTTGTGCGGGGTTTATTTATCCAAAAAACAAAATGACAGGTAATCGAAGTTTACATGTTCTCCGGTCCAATACCGAATAGATGTTCAAAGTTATGATCCATTTTGCTTTCACATGTTCATCCAATAGAACATGCCATGAAAAACACGTACTCCGGACCAATACCGAATAGATGTTCAAAGTTATGATCCATTTTGCTTTCACATGTTCATCCAATAGAACATGCCATGAAAACACGACGACGACGACGACGGCCAAAAACTTATTTCGATCCACACCTACCAACTTCTCCTTCTAAAAAACCAACATACCGTAGTAAACATTACTCTAACAGTCATGCGCAGAACCACAAGTGACGGCATTAATCGGTCGTAAAACAACAATAGACAACGCAAACTGACTAAATGCAAACTAAACATATTAAATATTATTCAAAACGTTTCCTTACATATAGATATAGCAATAAAAATAACACCTTTACAAATTGAAAAAAAACCTAAAATTGGCTCTTAGACACAGATTTTTTATGTCCTCATAATTTGTGCTATAAGTCACCAATCCAAATTTCTCTTGGCCAAGCATCATTCAACAGTAAACAACAATAATACAATTATTACTTATTAAAGGTGGAGTCATCAATTCTGGTGAACAATTGATGACAAAATCACTTTTTGTCAAATCCAAATACCTTTCAGAATTGTGTGTGTTCTAAAAAAAATTGGTGTTAATACACAGCCTAGGCTCTGTAAACAAAGGGGGCCCACCCTATCTAGCAACATGGAGTTAACAGGGCCGGGGCTGTGTTTTAACACTGGATTCTTTTCAGCGCACACACAGTAGCAGTGGAACGTGAGGCGATATTCACTGATTGACAAAACATTTTTGACAACAGGCCTTTTCCAGAATCGCTGACTCCTTTAATGAAGAAAATGTAAATGTAGGTATAATCCAAGAGTGGAAATAGAATTAAAGTGATGACCCATTCCCCTATCTCAGTAACTAACATGTACCTCTCTCCTTTTTCCTGTACTCTTCCAACAGCTGAGGATTTGCATATAATTTCTCACTGTGCTTTATGACCCTAGCTTTGGCTGCAGCCTTCTTGCGCTGGTTTTCTGTCAGTCTTGGTAACAATCACAAAAAGCATTCCTCATGATCATTTGAAACATGGCCTCACATATGTATTTCCTCTCTAATTAAACTGTCTGAAACATTTTGGCAAACACTTTACAATAAGGGTACACAATAAGGGAGTAATGACATAATGATCAAGTTAATAAAAATATTAATTATAGTAATAATAATAACGTTCAATAATTATATTTAACGTCATAAAATATTAATGAAAAAAGCTGCTGATCGTCATTTATGAATTTTATATTAAGATCTTTACCGCAACACAGCTTATCATTACCGATATGCACTTTTAAAGTGCGCGGTAATGAGAAAATGAGTTACGGTAATGAGGTGCTATTAGCTAAGTTAGCAAATAACATGAAATGCTAACATGCTGAACTAACAATGAATTTGGTACATGTTAGAGTCTTATATTGTCATTACCAACACAAACAAATAATTTATTTTTTTATTTAAAGTATAGATAATCACCCCATATCGGTAATGATAATCGACAGTGAAACAGCAGGAAGATTCAACATTTAAAAACATTTCATAGTGTGAGTGAAGATAAAATAACTGACCTTCTGTCCATTTTGAAGCTACTGTATGAAGTGATGCATCATGGGAACGCTTGTAAATTTAAAGTGACAGTGTAGTTTTTAAAGGCAGATGAAGTCGCGTTGCGGTAATAAGGCCTATTGAGTGCAGACACAACTATTTTCAATTAAATAAGAAAATATGTGTGTTAAATACCATTAATATGCATAGTTATCTTAAATATAGACACTTTTACATAATATTACATACTTTTGTTTCATTTATACAAAAAGGACTTTTTAGGAAATTAAAAAGATCATTAGAAAAATGGACCCGGACACATTTCGGTAATGAGAATTTACTTGGATATTTTGTTTAATTATAATGAAAATAATGCTTAGATTACAAAAAAATCATTTGTCTCTAAAGAACCATTCACTCTCTTTATAAAACAGTCTATATTAATAATAATAAAAAGTTGTTTTTGGTAAATATGACTTCACTTTGGCTTCATGAGAATCATAACTCCAATGTATTTTATAAACACTAATAATACAATGGGCATGCGGGTTAATGTCAAGCGCCATGACGTCTCCACCTCTGCGTCTACGTGCCGGTCCACACGCGTCACTGGCCCTGCGTAAATCTGTTGACCTTCGAGGACATATTTTGGCATTGTCATGGTTTCATATATTTTGGGAGATTCTGAACATTAGTAGCCCATCATCTTTTTCTCCGTTGAATGATCGTTCCCACCTCCAGCAGTGGGAACGCCGCTATACGCACAGTGGGTGTGTCGTCAGGATGTCCGTTATCCGGGGGCTGGGAACTCTTATAAAGCTGGGCCGCTATCCACTGGGCTGGCAAAAAGTTACGCTGGACTTAAGAAAGCTTCCCGTTGTGTGATCGTAGCTGTTTTCAGGAAACCACCCACTCTGTCCACCACTGGGTATCCCTGCTGAAGCCTGAAGAGATAGCATACAACATATCCCCAGGCCTCAAGGAGAACCGCTCCCATCACACTTTGATTTACCTTTCTGCGGACCCCGGGACTCCCCCAACATGAATCTAATGTTTCTATGTACAGGCCTACTATTCGGATGGTCCAACGGGGTGTTTGGAAAAGGTGAGTTTCATTTATTTTTATTAATGGTCTCATCGATCACGGAGATTATCAATATTACGCGGGCCCAATGAGACAGGCCAAATGTTGCGTCGCTTAAAATGGTTTAATATTTGTCAGTATAGAATTAGGCCTATATCTTCGTACATTTGTGGACTAATTTTGATAAACGAAAATGTGGTATTGGCTCTCATAAAAAAAAATGTATATAAATATAGAACGTGATATATATATAAATTAAAATGAACAATCCATTTCACGAGACAATTTCTGACGACTGGTTCTTGTTCGATTAGTCTGTTTAATTAATTTGTTAAATGTTCCAAATCCTTGATTTAGCAAATTGGCTTTAATCATACATATTGCTTCGGCCTTCAAATCCCATAAAGTTTTGAACAGTGTTGCTGATGGGACTGATTAAGTTTCTTGTTGGCTGCTTTGAACCCGTTTGAAATGTGAGTGTGTGGTCTTGTGGCTCACTCTCTCATGTTGTAGACCTCTATTATAAGCGAGTGTTGTCCGGCCGATAAGCTCTATCCTGCGGGGCCCCTGTTTTGATAACGCGGCCCCTGGGAGGGACCTCGCGGCCCCAGTTCTGGCAGAGCGGGGTGTCTGCACTTGGCCCTGGTCTGATGGTCACCTATAGGCCCTTGTTTCCTGGAGTTGGGTTTCTGCGATGTAGTTTTTAATAAAAAATAATAGAGGGGGTCATGACTAAGTCCAGAACAGGAACCGGGGTTAATCAGGCTGATGGCTGAAACCGCGTCCCGGTGGAGACGCGGGAAATTGTGTTGTTTTTTTTTCCAGGGCTAGTGTTGTGTGTTCATACATTGATTGCAATGTCGCTATGTGTTATCTCTGCCAAAGATAAACAGGGTTATTTAAATATCGATGTCCCCCTTTTTTTTTAATCATAAAGCATCTTTCTCATAAAAGTATCCATACACTTAAGGCAAAGGGGTGAAAGTTTGGGTTATGGTATTGGTTTGCTCTGTTTTATTGAATAGGCTACAAATAAATTAATGAATCCGAAGAGATTTTAACACATTTATGAATTTTATAGAAAGATAAAATGGCCCTCTCTAAATTGTCATTGAAAATATTATTTAATGCATAGGCTATACTGTTCGTTTGATATGTTGCTGTAAATCGTATTCGGAGTTATTCATTACCATATTAATGGTTGTCTGATGATTTCAGTCTCCTACATATTTATAGGCTACATTTTGAAATAAGTTGAAAGGTCAGAATGTCAGGTCCGAGTTTTTCTTCTGAACTAATTTACAGTCGAACTGCAATATTGCATTAAAATGTTTTTCTTTTAAGAGATTTTAAGTAAAGCCACTCGAAATCAATTCAAATAGAAATTAATGGAAATAATCCGATAGGTTTTCATCTTTGTTCAAATATGGCTGTCTTTGCAAATTAATTACCTTTTGTAATAACTAATTTAAAGTCGTCCATCTTTTTTCGGTAATTTAAAAATAGCTAGAATATTAAACTTCATACATAGATAATAAAACATTAAATAATATAATAAGTTATACACTGTTTTATAATGCCGCAGCGAGCTTTTAAATAATGCAATGCTAGGCACATTAAACCTCAATAATAAAATAATAAAACAACATTAGACATGTCCAGCTTGGATAAAAATATTTCAACGATATCTGAGAACTGCATCAAACAGAAAGCAAGGGAAAAATGGAACCAATCATGTGGGGCACATCCCTCAATGTGTGTGTGGGTTTGTGTGACACACACACATGCATGCACAAACACACACACACACACACACACACATAGACACACACACACCGGTAGCAGCCCAGCCACGGCTCACGCACGTGTGTCCCATCCCGAGCAGAGGGCAGGACTCCACAGAGCGTTGTGTTGTGGTAGCGCCGGGACCCACCGCCGTCTTCTGCCCTGGAGTCGGGGCGGAAGGAAGGGCGTCCCGGGCCAGCTCCATCTCCCCTCCATGACCCTCCGCGCTGCGCTCTACGTGATGAACAACAGACCTGCCTACGCATTTCCACACACAAGTGGTCAAGTGGGCCCTCGTCCGTCCATGTATCTTCCAGAGGGCCAGTAAGGGGCCCCACCCCTGGTGGTCTTCTGCACTGCGGTCCTGATGTGTCCTGTACACCCATGTGGGGGAGAGCTCGTTACTGTTCTGTTCTGTGCTTTAATGACTCATCTGCCATTTGTCATTTGTCACGCCATGAGAGGAAGTACTTGTGAATGTATTTTGGGAGGTGTTTTCCACCATGCCTGTTCTGTTGTAGTGACATTTACAGAATAGAGAACTTGGTCCAATCAATGAAAGAGAAAGCCCCACATTCAACCCGTCGTCATGCCCCTGACACCAGGCTCACTCCGCTCCATCACGTGTTCTCCTCTGTAGCTCCTGCAGATAAAGGGCCCAAGGGGAAGTTCAGCGTGCCCGCTCTGGACGTCAAAGATGATCAGCTGATCCTGCCTGTCAATGACACGCTGCGGCTGAACTGCAGGTGAGGTGGATGACAATAGCGATTGTCTGGATTGGTTCACTGAGTGATTGATTGGACATAGATGCAAACATACCTATGTACGCAAGCTTGTTCCTCCCCCCCCCGCCCTCACCCACACATGAACACACATAACACAAACACACACACACAGACACATGCATACTTCGCTGCAAGATGACACAACATTATTCCAGGTTCACACAGTATATTGGAAAAACTGTTATAAACAGAAACAAAATACTTTCCATCTGCTCAAATATGGGCAAGCAGGGACATTTTTTCAACAGAACAATTTAATGTACTTTGCCGTGACGTTTTGGTTGTGAAATAATAAAACCTCTTAGAACAGAATAGAGATGTCTTAATACGTTTCCTTTCCAAATAGATGGACATAGTTTGATTAAAGTAAACAAGATAAAGATGTAAAGCTATTACAAGCCTGTAAGCCTACACATAACCCCACAAAAGACTTGATGCTTACGCTGTGAATCTGCCCAAATATCTCCACAAACCACCAAATATCCACCTGCCTGCGTTCACATCCCATTGACCCCTGACCTCTGAGAGCATGGGGCATTGGGATGCTAGGTATGATGTTGGTAGTAATGTTTTTTGGTCATTGTCTAGTTATTAATCCTGAAACGATTTGTCATTGTCGGGAGGCATTGTAGTGTTTCTCATGTGGTACATGGCGAAACAAAGTTTTTATTTACCTTAGTTACATCTTACTACTATATAATAACAGGCCTGTCGGACAAGTTACTACTCCGCCACACTTGGTCAAGTGCGCATGTGCCAAGCAGCCCGTAGCTCACAAACACGCACGCACGCACACACTCACACACACACACACACACACACACACACACACCACACACACACACACACACACACACACACACACACACACACACACACACACACAGCTGAGATGTTATGTCTATAGACTACACTTTTTTGCAAAACTTTTTATTAACTCTTTGCTATTTATTTTTAAATATTACTCCCTCCTTGAGCATCCCGCACTGTCTTGCGATATTGATATCCCCCCTTCCCCATTCCGACTGTTTTAACGGTCCTGCCGTCGACAAACTCTCACAGGTAAGACGTTGTCTATAGACTGTAGAAATTGCGGTAAAAGAGTTAAAGAGACAATTTCTTACGTCGCCAATGCAATGTCAGGTCGTTTATTTTATAGATATTCATATAGAAACCTCTAAATTCAAACATCAACACACAAGTCGCATGTTATTAAAGAGACAGCGCGAAAACATGTCAATAACGCAGTATGGGGAATTATGTCTATAGAGTCCTAGAGGCTACACTTTGTTGCTGAAACATAATATTTCTACCCTCCTTGAGTCTCCCGAAATGTCTTTACACTTTGTTGCTCCAACGAAAATGTTCTCTCCTCCCTGAGCCTCCAGAAATGTCTTCTGGTATTGATATCCCCCTGTGTGACTGCCATATATGGAAACAACATATCCTGACATCTTTTCCCTGAAAATCTCCTGAATAATACTACCCTTGACGAAGTATTTTCTCCGAAGGAAATGTTAATTAACTTATATGTGAATGAGTAAAAAGTCTGTATTTCTCACAACGCTTGATTGAGCGTGTTGATGACGCTTTTGTATGTGAGAGAGTGGTCCCCTAAATGATAATCAGCCTGGTTCCTTTATTCGCTGAATGGTTAAAAAATATTTAAATGTTGGCACTGCTTTTAAGAGTCATTTTTGGTGAACGCTAAAAGATAGATCTTATCATAACCCTAAAAGTACACATCATACAATAAATTACAGTACATGAATTCATAGTTGCATGCATACATAGAAAATGTTTATTATAATTGACAGTTAGCTGAACATTATAGGGTCCCGTCCTTCCACTCCCTGTTATCTCAGTGAAATAGAAATCAAATGCATTGGTCCCAGTGTTTGTTATATGTGATATAAAGCAAAAAAATACACTCCCTTTCTCCGGTAATGCAGTCGTTTTGCAACGGCTTTCTTCTTCGTCATTTCTTCCATTTATCTCTAACTCATGCCCCAATCTTTCATCGCTCGATGCTTCGGATTTTGTGGAAGCAACGGAACATGATGCATCGTTTTAGCAACATTTAAGATGATCGCGATGAGTTCTTTCCGTTCTGCCTCCATTT
>OLKM01003390.1:11384-37422 GCA_900291075.1 Melanogrammus aeglefinus | reverse complement strand
TCAACTGGAAAGTGTAGTATAACTATGCATGCAAATCAATATTAAATAGCTTTTACTGTTCATCTCAGGGATGGAAAAGTGCATTGACCAATTTAAATGCAGAGGCAATATTGGTTAGTGAAAAATAAATAACATCATGCGATAAAACCATCTCTTCCAGTGTCCTGGCCAGACAGGCAAACAGTAGCTAGTCACACATAGCAACCACAAAACATAAGAAAAATAAAACAAAGTCTAAAACAGGTCCGCAGGGGCGGAGGGCATATCAATAATCGAAGACATTTGGGGAGCTCAAGTACAGGAAGAGAGCTAATAATTAAAGGCAACCATTGCAATTTTAGTGCCACTTTTTCTGTGCTCATTGGTTTTGCCGCTCCAGCATTCGAGCCCCCACAGCTTTGAAGATATTTTAACAACACTGTCGAACAACTCGTGACGATCCTCCCCCATCCACTTCTACGCAGCCCCTGTGAATTTGCTTTTCAAAGAAGCCGGCGAATGCGTGTAGCCATGTCTGAGGTAAGATGTTCATAAAGAGTAGACAAAAGTTATACACCTTTGAAAGGATGTATGTGTTACAATAACCCATCCTTTTTTATAGCTTTTCGGGGAAATTTTAGATCTTGATTAGAATTGGTTTATATCGTTGGTTTGTTGAAATAGAGCGATCAAGTGTAAGAGTTTGCCAACTAAAGCATATACGAAAGCATGAACAACTTTCGGCAGCAATCGTACATTTATTATCTTGTTCAAGTATGTCACTGTGTCAGAATCACAGGAAATGTGATTCAAAGAGATCGAGACGGTATGTGCTGCTCCGCTTGTCCCGCAGGAGAGAACGTCAATAGGCAGATTCTGTGGTCTGAAAGATTAAGGACAACATTTATGTTTACGTGTAAATGCTTGCATAATAAACATTGTAAATAATATGATTGTATATGGTTTTATAATGTTTCCATTTTTTAAATAACAGATGTTTGCGCCACCTCCTTTCATTGTTCAATAATACACACTTCGGTTAGACAAATATTTATTTGGGATATTGGTAAAAGGGAAAATAAAAAAAAAAAAGCCCAAAAAGTTGGCAGCCCAGTTTTGTCTCATGGTTATCCGTTTTTGCCTTAATGGCCATGGCGTTTAGGCTAGCGGGAGAACCAGGCAGCCGGCCCGGGCGCCAATTTGGTGGGGGGCGCAATCAACAATGAGGGGCGCCACGAGCAGTGTTGGTATCGTTACTTTTAAAAGTAATCCGTTAGGTATCTTTGTTACTACAATTAAAAGTAATCCGTTAACGTTACACGTTACCTATAAATAAAGAAACGCGTTTAGAGTACTCGTGCGTGTACAAACAAATTAAAATGCGTTTGGCGGTGCGTGCGTGCTCCCAGCTCTAGCGCAACAACACACATCCTCCTTTAAGAATGCACAACAAGCGTGCTGACTGTTTTATGAACATCATGAAACCTAATAGCAATAATGAAGGAAAGACGAGTCATCATATTGCCACGTTTTGATTTAACAGGCATTCATCCTTTGAATCATTTGAACAGCTCCATGAATAACATATCGGGTAACAGCGCAGTTATTTTAACAGAATGTAGCTTACCGTATTGGCTGCGCACAAAAGAACAGTGCGTCACACATAGCTTATCCACTTTACAAGTGCAGGCGCCTAACAAAGTGCTTAACAGGTAGGCAGATTGCATTTGACCACTATGTTCTTGTCCTTTTCGCTCTGTAACTCAAAATAATGAGCGTACCTCCAGGAACTAAGGCTATCTTCTCGGCCATCTTGCCGCGGTAGACAAACACACGTAGTTTACACACACAGGTGCGCGCGGCACACACACACACCAGAGAGCGAGAGAGAGAGAGAGATGCAAGGAGCAGGGCAGCAGATCTGACTAAATGAAGAAAACCCGGGACTTTACTTTCCTTATCGAGGGAAATTCTTAAAGTAACGGAGTAACGAGTGGTTATTTTGGAAATTAACGAGTTACTGATTACTGAATTCGCAAAACTAACGCGTTAGGTTACTCGTTACTGAAAAAACGAATAAGCAAGTATCTCAAAAAAAAAAAAAAAATAACGCGTTAGTTCAAAACGCACCACGTTTAAAAAGAAATCCTCTTGTAATTGTTACCCAACACTGGCCACGAAGCAAAGAAATAAAAAAAACGCGCTGCGTAAGCAGGTTTCAATGAAGTACATAACATTTGTGTGAAGAATTGGGTGGGCGCCCCCTCTGGCTGCAGGCCGCCCCGCTCATTGAGAAGGTGCCTGCCGGACGGAATGAGTCCTCCCCGCTTCAGTCCAGTTAATGCCGGGCGTAACTCGGAGTGAGAACCGCCACTGCTTACGCTATGGTGTGAACATCTTCTTGAGGGTTCGTCTGGATTTACTCAGGACACACTTGTTACCTGCAAAAGTTCTGGATGTGGTGGTGGCTGTAAGGCTATTTTAGAGCTATGATGTTTATTAATTACTTGTGCACTCATAAACAAATAAAAAACTATAAGTGAAACTAAAACATTAGTGAATATTGTAGAACACACCAATGTTATGGTGTTATATATGTGCCGTGTTGGTGATGTGTAGGTGTGAGAGTTATGTTGTTTGGTGTGTGTTGTGTGTGCGTGTCTGTGTGTCTGTGTGTGTGTGTTGTGTGTGTGTGGTGTCTGTGTGTGTGTGTGTGTGTGTGTGCGTGTTGGTGTGTGGGTTGTGTGTGTGTGTGTGTGTGTGTGTGTGTGTGTGTGTGTGGTTGTCGTGTGTGTGGTGTTATGTGCGTGCGTGCGTGCGATGCGTGCGTGGCGTGTGGGTGTGATGATGAGCAATGTAGTCTCCCCCACAGCATGATGATGAGTAGAATCCCCTGTATTTTTACGGATAATAGCTTATGAAATCTTATTTATTGTATATTTAACTTCTCTATGGAGTATTTACAGGCCCTTGCGAAGACGTGAACTGACACTTTGAGCCGTCGGACAACAGAGTTTTACTTTGAAGCGTGCTTGAGAATTGGATTTCCCTCTCATGTCATGTTTTAGAATCCAAATTTTAATGCCTTATCCCGAAAAACAACAAATTGAATTAAATGCCACAGGCCTTGAGGAGAGATCTTGATTTGTTTTCATGTATCTGAACCTAGCACATTTATGTTGATCAATGTAAGTGAACCTCCAATGTGAAGTTAAACCAAAACCCAGCAGCCACGAAGCCAAACAGTATTAATCACATCTGGAGAAATGGAACTATGGGTACACTAGCGCACTTATGGTAGCAAAAAGTGCCAGCATATAAAAATGTGTGTGCACTATGCATGTGTGTGTCCACCTATGGTGTGCGTGTGCGTGCTGTGTGCGTGCGTGAGGGCAGTGGATGTGTTTAGCTTGCATGTCTGGTTTTGAGTGATTCAGACACCAAAAGCAAACATGAGCCTTGGCCTGGCTCTCTAGAGGCAGGCAGCTGCCTTGACCCCAGGTCCTGCCTCCCCAACTTTGGCAGCACCAGTGTTACGGCCGTGGTGTTTCTGTTATGGCGCATTTTCACTGCACGGCTCGGCTGCGGTACGGCTCGGCTTGGCAGCGCTATTTGCGTGTTTCCAACTATGCATGCAGTATCCTGCAACCGGTACATTTGGGTATCACCTCAGCCCTGGTTCCAAGCGAGCCGAAGGCCGTTACTGAAAAGGACGTCAGCCGACTGCTCCATGATTACCGATGAGTGTCGGTCACTGGAAGCGTCATTAAACCGCCAGCGACGACGCATACGGATACTGCTGTATGGCTTCCCAAACTTCCGTAACTTTTCAAAGTGTTTGTCTCGCGGCCCGGAGTCCTTACTGCTGCGCTCTCTCTCTTGCCTTCTGTGACACAAATAAAGCCACAGGGATGACGCAGTCAGAACACATCTGCTCCATGTCCTCCGATCGGTCCTCCTGATGTTGTGGTTGTTGTTTGTCTGGTCTTTCCGGATTTGTATTTTGCTCAGCGCCGATGTAACATGACGTCACAGCGGTATCGCGCAGACACAGATGTTATATTGACGATCCCCGCCCACGGTCGAGAAGGCACCAGTTGTAATGGAAAACATACCAAACCGAGCCGAAGCCGAGCCGTGCCGAGCCGTATCGAAGCCGAGCGTGCTAGTGGAAATGCGCCATTAAGTGTTTATCTGACTACTTCACAGAATCTCCACCCCTCCCCCCTCCTCCCTGCAAACTCTCAAGCAATGCAGTGAGCCGTGCACGCCGCCACCTGTGCCCACGCAGAGCGGGAGTGTGAGACCAGGGAGCAGCACCAGGACACAGGGCCAGGCAGTAGTCACTTGGGCTGCCGGTTTTGGAACCCAGGGAACCATAGTGCTGCGCTTCATGTTTATGCTCTTGGAACTATCGGGGACTACGTTGGTTAGATAGAGTTTCAGCGGGTAGCGTAGTTGGCTCTAGTTTGGTCATTGTAGTTGTTTTATGTGGGTCAATTTTTGCATAACCTAACCTTTTGTTTAACTTTTCCCTCTTTTGCAACTTCTCTTTGTCCCTCGGAAACAATATATTTTGTTTTCCTCCCTGATGCTAATTGGTAATGGGGCGCACACACACATTATGTGTGTGTGTGTGTGTGCTGTGTGTGTGTGTTGTGTGTGTGTGTGTGTGTGTGTGTGTGTGTGTGTTGTGTGTGTGTTGTGTGTGTGTGTGTGTGTGTAGTGCCATTCTACATGTTTTTTTGGCTATGAGCTGATGCAGAGTTTCTCCCGACACACATTCTGAAGAAGCACGCCACAGAGAGCAGCAATTCTTGTTGGGAGTATTATTCTAATGGCGCATTTCCACTAGCACGCTCGCTGGTACCTACGCTCGGCAATATGCGTGTTCACAGCGTAGTACTGACGTATTTGGTCACCTCAGCCCTGGTTCCAAGCGAGCCGAAGCGTTACTAAAAACGTTGAACGTCAGGCCGACTGCCTTCCACTGATGTTGCCGCATGAGTGTCGTCACTGGGAAGCGTCACTAACCGCCGACGACGATAGTGTTCTGTCTCGTGGCCCGGAGTCTTCTCTGGCTCTCTTCTCTTGCCTTCTGTGCGACAAAAAGCCACAGGGTGAGCAGCAACACGATCATCCTCCATGCTGTCCTGCCTCTGATGTTGTTGTTGTTGTGTTTGGTCTTACTGGATTTGTATGTTGCTCGGCGCCGTGGTAAATGACGTCACAGCGGGTTTCGCGCAGCCGTGTTTATGACGACGCCGCCCACGTCGAGGACGGCACCAGTGTAATGGAAACACAACCAAACCGAGCCGAGCGAGCCGTGCCGAGCCGTATCGAGCCGAGCCGTGCTAGTGGAAATGCGCCATAACAGTCCGGTTGACTTATCAGCAGTTCAAAGTTAAGGATTAAAAATACGGTTTACTAAACAATTACTGAAAAGTATTTCGAGTATGCTAAAGCGTATGCGTAGTATGGTTATGCGTATTGCGGTCGGAAAAACTTCCTTCACCGCATCTCCACCTGATACAGTCACCGTCAATGGCGCAATTAAGCTCTACACAGAGGCACGTGGAGAGGGGAGTGGCTTGGGGGATTACGGTAACACATGCAGGTGAGTCCTAGGTAAATAACAACAATATAGTATTAAGTACATTGATTTCTTGCATATATTAATTGAAATCATTTCTCATAAACTTAATAACAAAGAATTATAACTTAACTAATAATGTCAAGACCAAATGCAAGAAACCTAATTATAGCTTCTACACTGGCCCCTAATTGTTAATGGCAACAGCAGGACAATTGCTAATTACAATTTACACAATGGAGCCATAATGCCATAATCAAAGTTAAGTAATCTGATACTACTTCAAACGCCAGTGTCATCAATAATCATCCATTTACAGATGACCAATACATATTAAGACAATACAATGCACAGTGCCACAGAGTCTGATGGACAGCCAAACTCCATGGTTGCAAATGTTAGTGCAAGTATGAAAAGTCCATGTATGTGCAGATCGAGGAATGTAAAGTGTGGTGCGTAAATGAGAAGATCCATGAAATGCACATTGTATATACTGGTGTGTGGGCAGCAAAATCCAAGTATGTATGTTTGTCAGTATGTGGAGAAACCGTGCAAATCGAAGACTTGAGCCTGGCCTTGCCAGATCTAAAGATGAGGTTTTCAGCTTCAAGGACCAAGCAAGAGCTC
Organism: Melanogrammus aeglefinus; assembly: GCA_900291075.1. NCBI lineage: Eukaryota > Metazoa > Chordata > Actinopteri > Gadiformes > Gadidae > Melanogrammus > Melanogrammus aeglefinus. The sequence goes on along the minus strand of OLKM01003390.1, from coordinate 31,223 downwards.
GTCAATTGGCCTGTGTAGGAGTGTTGATTTTGGTCTTCACCAGGACACTGCTGAGAACGAAAGACCTCTCATGCCCCGCAGGGCCTTCATCACCGACCCAAGGGCCAGGAGTTCCTTGGAGATGTTGGTCTACTATACTACGATGTCATTCTCCTTGAAATTTATTTTTGATGTGGGCCCACTTTGTCGCTGCTGCATCAGAGTGAGGAATTTCTGTAGTCCATCTTTTTCCAGAAAAGATTTGCCAGGTATTGTACCTGCTTCCATCGCCTTCTGGCATATACAAGTCATCTTTTCTTGAGATCCAGGTGGCAAAAGTGGTTTTGCTATTTTAGCTGTAGAAGGTGGTTCGCCGTGGAGTGGTTCAAGGTCATTTGGGTCACCGGATGCAGTTGTGATTGGCCGGTCGTTCAGGATGGTTTCAACCTCCAGGGGGATGGCTTGGCTAGCTAGACAGGCGAAGAGCACCCCCCATCTTTTCACATGAGATTGAGCTTGTTTGACCTCTATAGGTCCAAAGTAGTCTATACCCACGTGTGCTGAGAGGGTGGTAGGTTGTAGGTCAGGAGTGATTTCGATCCTCTGGCAGGTCCGCCATTTTTTTGTTCTCCAACTTTTGCCCTCGCAATTTTCTGCAAAAAAGCAAAATTTTATTTTACTTCTAGCACATGAGGTTAGCAGATGGTAGCAAGAATTTCTGTCTGAGCTTCGAGAGCATATGTGATTCCTTCTCCTGCGTGTCCAACTTTGTTGATGGATGTCACAGGATCAGTTTGATACTCTGTGAGGTTTTGGGACGGATGATCGGATTCTTCAGACTCACTGGATCGATGCTTGACTTATATCCTGCTTCCAGTCCTCAGGATGCCCTCATCAATGATTAGATCGTCTAGTTTCAATACAGAGCTGTCGTTTTTTGATTGGTTTACCCATTCTCGAGAGTGTGTCAGCTCTGAATCAAAGTAACGCTGTTGTTTCATAACGGAGTATTGCCTTCTCTGCTTCATCCAGATCCTCCATTTGTCAAACTTTGTTTCTCAACTTTGCTTGTCAACTGTTTGTCGAGTCCATGAATTCTTTGTCCTCAACAGACATCTCTCTCTTTTTCCTCATTTTCCTCAAATTGGTTTTGCTGAGCGTTTGGCCATCTTGACTTGAACTGGCACTTTTGCTAAAGCGCAATCCTTACTGGACCCTGTTGCATGATCAAGCTGATGCCAGTGCACTGTTGAGAGTCCTTGATGTTGTGGAAGCTGTGTTCAGCAAGGGCTGCTGATCTGAGTTCTTACTGTCAATGTGTAGTAGGGTGGGATGCTTCCTATTACAAATCTGACAGTCCATTTTTTTATTGCAATTCACTTTACTCAATATCACCCTTTTTTTCGACATCCAAAGCATTGGCCGTTTCCATTTTTTAAGTGGGTCTATCTTTCTTGTCATGTGGCTCTGACTGGAATGTTTATGCAATCTTGCTACATGTGTATTGGCATTGACATAAAGTACATAATGGCATGACAGCACTGGAAAAGATGTTTGTTTGCTTTGTTTACCTGTTTGATGGCTGTCTGGTTGCCTGCTGTTGCTTGCTTGCTGCTGCTCAGCTGCCGGTGTCAACAGTGGTCAACAAAGCTGCTGCCTCCTCTAGGTGTCTTGAGTGAATGATTTTTGGTTTTGGAGATGGGGCCTTTAATGGGCGGTGGATCTCTAATGTTCTCCGAACACTGATGCAGAAGGATACTGGAGCGTTTCCAAGAATTCCACAAGATGCTTGAATCGAACATGTGTGTTTCTTTGAGATGCTTCATATACTCTGGTCCGCCATCGTTCACGAGTTTGTCATGGTATTGGAGATGAGCACTTCAAATTGAAGCAACACCGTTCGTCAAGATAATCCAGGTTTTGCATTGCATTGCGACATTCCTTTAAAACCAAGCATAAGAAAGAAGGGACTTACGGTCATCAGGTTTAATTGTGTCATCTTCACTTAAACTAAGTGCTTTGAGTTTTTGCATCTACTGCCTAAATTTTTTGATTGCAATTCAATTGTTTATTTCTAGACTTAAGAGCCGCTGTTTTAGACTTAAGAGCTGCTTCATCCATTCTCATGGCATGTGGCTGGAGAGCCTTGGCACGTGCCCCAGAGCAGCCTTCTCAGCGCAGCATTTTAGGCATTGCTATAGATGTTTTAGATGCAGATCATTGTGATGCTATCTTATGGTCAGATGGAATATATAGCCTAGCTTTTCTTTCTCTGTCATACTTCCACTTCTTGAGAAAAGGTATATAATAGTGTCATTCCAATGTTCGGATCTTGCCTCCTCATTCAGATGAGATCTTGCTGCCATGTATCGTCATTTTATGCTACTTCCTCAGTGTTTCCTGCTATGCCTAACTCAGTAGTTTCCTTTGCAGTGTATAGTTTAGCAAACTATTATGCCCTACGCGCATCTGCTTTTATTTAGCACTTGTTAGGTACTACTGACTACATGTTTGACTGTAATGCAGCTCCTGTTGCTCATTGGTCTGATCCACCTCATCGTTTCAGACTGGACGTGCTTGCATGTGTCCTGCGTTACTGTCTAATGCTTAGAGTCCATGTCATATATTTGTGCATTTTATTTCAAGTGCTCTTTCTTAGCAGAGATAACCAGTGACGGAAAGTTAGTGATCTGTCTTGCTATGTGTCTGTGTCTTGCTTGCAGGAGTTATGTGTTTGAATGTTTGCTCCCATGTTTAGCGTGTTAGATACACACTATGCAGCCTTTTGATTTTTTCATTCAGACTATGTACATGTCTGCGTATTAACTGATGCATTATCTGCATTTATTTCATGCAGGCATCTGATGTTGTCATGCGATAATATTTTATTAAAATCTTGACACTATCATCTGTGCATATTTGCATCTACCAGCAGTATCTGGCTTATCACACGTTGAAGTGACACAGAGTCCCTGTGTCCTACTCTACACCATAACACACACAACGCAGAGCCAGACCGGCTACACAGGCTCCTACCTTTTCTTTGCCTGTTGCATTCTTTGATTTCAAAAGCTTTGCAGCCTCCTCGGCCATCTGATATTCCTCGTCAGACATCATTTTGCTTTTCAAAGTTCACAAATCCTTTTTGTTCAATACCTGTTCGTTTATGCAGTTCACTAAACAGTCCAATCAATAATGCTGATGATATTTCACTTAAAAATCTTTTGTTTGTTTGCACGCACGTTGCCTCCAAACATTCCTTTCCAGCGCAGTGCGGTTTCAGTCATAAAACCGCTTTGCTCGCGATGCGTCGGCTCTTAATTTTTTTTATTTATTTTTTTAGAACTGTGCAACTCCAGGACTGCTCCAAACAAAATTTCGCTGTCTTGTACAATGACAAAGATTATTCTTATTTAAGCTCTACAGACGCACGTTGAGAGGGAGTGGCTAGGGGCAGAGCCATGGAGGGAAGAGTCGCAACACTCTCTGATCTCGCCGGCAGGGTGGTCACGGTGGTTCATGTAAGCCTGTATATAGTTCCAAAACACCGCGCTACTGTGTTCTTCAATGGGTCTGACGGCAGCGATTGCAATATTGAATGGTAAATCTAAATTAAAAAACTTTTAAGTTTGAGGTGTTTTTTAAAGCTTCACGTTCGTGTTAGCATGGGTAGCACTAGGCTACTGACTTTATTGGCTTAACCTTAACGTTTACCTTACATCTGGTCTGAAATCAAAGACGATTCAAAATGTTCATTTTTGCGCAAGTGGACTATTGGATTTCCTTGATTTTGCTTGTAATTCTGATTCACCGTGGTCAGAGAGCGCTTGAGAAAGCAGAGTAGCAACAGTCCATTTAGCATTTAGTTTCCAGGCAACTTCTCTCTGATGAGGCAGGAGCTGACCACACAACCATGATACTTTTAAGACTAAGGCATACACAAAGTATCACATATATTAAAAAATAACAAATCATTACGCTTGGATGAATGAAATAGTATTTGTTTTATTAAACAATGGGTGCGACAACAAGAATGCATGTGCATCCAACTTGAAGAAGAGAACAAAGTGAAGGAACAGGGATGAATATTGTATATACAAGTGTTAACAAGAGAGGAATACGGTGAGTAAAGGAGACAATTAAAAAAAGCAATACAAGTAAAATGGACCACTGGTTTTTAAAACCCTCCAGCAAAATGCAGATTCCCACTGGCCTATCATATGCACACGGCAAAGGAGGATGCACCATTGTAAAGCTGGACCAGTGTTTGAGATGCTGAAGTGTTAAGAAAAAAAACATTTTTTTATTTTCTAAGAACGACGAAGCAAACATTACAGTTAAGTGGTCAACAAGAACAAGCAAAGTAGAGCCATTGGGGTATCAAATAAAACAAAGTTAGTCATGTTGTGGAACAAGAACAACAAATGTGTAAACAGGTGTGCGCGTATATATTCTAACTTTTAAACACAGAACAAAGTTAAGGGACAGGGAGGAATATTATAAGTTATTGATAAACAAAGAAAATACTCCACTTTCATCAGGCTGAGGTTAAGGATAGTAAAGTGCATCAGGTCGAAAGGAAGGACAACAATCGCAGCAGTCGCCACCGCCACCAGCCACCAGCCACCAGCAGTCGCTACCACCACAAGCCGCCACCCCTAGCAGCAGAAGGCGACACCACCATCCTTCGCCACCACCAGCCAGCTCAAGCAGCCATCGCCTCAATCAGCAGCGACCTGCAGCAGCAGTGTTTGCCGGCAGCAGCTAGCTAAAGCCACCACCAGCCACCTCCATCAGCAGCCACCATCAGCCTCATACACCATCAGCAGCAGCAGCCGCTGCCACCAGCACCAGCAGCTACCATCTGCAGGAGAGTGAAAATAATCAAGACAAGTCTAATAGCCTGTAGGTCAATGAGTTTCCCCACACATGGACAAATTGCTGCCAAGTTGGGGAAGGGGTGGACCGAAGCTTACATTATGAAAAAAAAAGAATGACACTAATGTAGGCCTAATAACATTTGAAAGCTCGTCATTATGGCTTATATTTTTTGCGTGAAATAATTTCTATTCATAATTCAACAGCCTTTTCAAGGGTATAATTAAACAAAAGCAACCTTATTTCTACTAGCTATAGCATCAGACACACAGTAGCCTACTCCAACACCGTAGCTAACACCGTCAGGTTCAGCAGGTTAAACCCGTCGTTAATCAACCTTTTTGATCTAATCCTACATCAACAACAAACTAAATAAAAGTTGTCAGTGATTCACTACTTAACTTCTGGTGCAGTGATAACCTGCTGGCGAAATCGAGCTGACTAGCATGTAGGACCTAATGACTGAAAATCGGTCGTCTACCAAGATAAAAATATATATTATTACGCTGTGCACATACAAATAAAGATCAGTACATTCTTCATAAAGGCCCTCTGATATAACATAGAGATGACCATTCAAAAGAGGTAGCAATTTAATCAATTTACTCCCGGAAGTGTCGCCACTGTGGTAGGCTATATCTATCACTCTAGCTAGGGGATTTCGGTAACACATGCAGGTGAGTCCTAGTTAAATAACAAAATATAGTAGGCCTATTAAGTACATTGATTCATGCATATATTAATCGAAATCATTTCTCATAAATTTAATAAAGAATTATAACTAATAACTATAATCTCAAGACAAAATGCAGAAAACCTAATTCTAGTGTTTGTGTGTGCGTGACGTGTGTGTGTTAAAAGAGCTCCAGCTTTTAACAAGACAAGAGGCGGAACAGAGATTGGGGGTGGAGTTTAAAGATCATAATGGAAGCTTGATATAGGCCTACAGTTTTATTCAACTGTTTTGTCAGTGAAATAAACTCATAACACACAGAAAAAGACGTGGACCATTTGTGCTTTGTCTAATTCAGTAGTTCATGAATAGTTCAATTGTTTTTATTTTTTATATTAAACCAAACATTCGGCTTCATCACATCAGCGCCCTTCAGTGGAACCATTGCTGAACAGCAGCGGAGGGGCCAAATCGCTGTTTGTCAAAGCAAATAGGCCTACAATATTAGAAGACAATCGGCACCTATTCCTGTATGTTCACCTATAGCCTACCTATTTATCATACAATAAACAACTCTAAAATAGGCTCCAAAGCCTTCCATTTTAATTATGTAGGAAGGAACTACTTTAGATTTGTTTTGCGCATTTCGCAATTAAACGCAACTTCGCATTTGTTTACTCGTTAAGTATCAATACGGTATATAGCCTATAGCCTAAACCAAGGACGACCAGATAATTGACCTCTGCCAACCAATGCCAACCTCTAATTGAAGCATAACGGCATAACTTCTTCATGAAGCATGTGATCGCATCCGAAGTTTAACTCGGATACTTGAAAGACAGAAAACGTCATGGTCCAGAAGGATCGCAACCTACACGTGGTCGCCTCTAAACCAAGGCAATCCCTTCTGCACTTAAACCCAGAGAGCTGCTGGCTGCAGACGGATCCGCGTGCCGCCCAGTGAGCGTCCTCCTGACTGCCGTCCTTCTGACAGTCCTCCTCCTGACAATCGTCCTCCTGACAGTTGTCGGCGTTGGACCGAGGTGCCATCAGTCTAGTTAACAGTGTATGTCCTGCTGGCTCTTTTATCTGATTTTACATTGAGCCATGAAGTGCCTGGTCGGCTTCCTTGTTTCTCTGGCGTGTCACCTCTACCTTGCCACCATCCCGGGTAAGAACGCTGTCTCCTGTGGTCTTTGGGTCTCTGTGTATGAACACATTATCTGTCTCTTTGTTTTTTCATTATTTCTTACAGAGTTATCAATTGCCTATTTGCAATTCGAGTGGGCAAGATACATATACTACTAATATTACTAGTCTATGCTACTAGTAAACTAAGAGTTACAATTATATACTAATATTATTAATAATAAAAGTAATAACAATTCTAATAATAATAAAAAAAATCCTGATGATAATGCTAATGCTTTTCGTCTTTTTTTAATACAGTAAGACTTTTAGAGATCTCGTGATTTCAAACTTATGTTGGTGTAATTGTTTTGGTAATTACCGTTCTTATTTATGCATGGGTATATGTATATTAATTTTAACAATAAGGTCTCCGGTGCACGTGGCTGTCGCTGTGTCCTCTCTGCTCAGCGGGATGTGGGGCGAGGCGGACGGGATCAGATATCGGTCACCGCCACCCTCAGAATCTCTCGACTCAGCATCAGAATGACACAAATCCATAAGGCTGGCACAAATAATGTAACCTATATTAAGCCAAAACAGAAACCAACCAAACATTAGAATTAAGAAGAATATTTAGATAATACACAAAATATCTTAGACATTGATACTTTCCAATAGCCTTTTAACCATAACATTGTTATTTAGGGCGATAAAGCTGTTGCTGAGTAGACTTTTGAAATAATTTGTAAAACACAAATGAAGGTTTTGAGTGTGTTACCGTTTTTATTACCTTTTTCAGTATTAGGGCCTCCTCTTTCAGTGGTCCTTCATAATGCCTGATGTTTCCCCCCTCCTAGCATTAGGGTAAGAGTTAGGGTTAGGGTCAGAGGTCCTCTATAATGTCTGATGTTTACCCCTTCCTGCCATAGGGTTACACCTCTTGCCCACTGCATCCGTCCGTTGACGGATCCCATTGACTTTGAATGGGGCCGAGCCGCAATGCATTGTGGGTCCATTCGTTCCCGTTGGATCCGTCGGCTCCGTCAAGATAGTTGAAAAATATTCAACTTTTCAGGCAAAGACGGATCCGTCATCCAATCAGATCGCGCATGCTCAGGCTTGGCTGACGTACATGCCTCTGCAAAGACTACTCCCCCATCCGTCAGCCACGCCTTCCATCATCCGTTGAGGGACGTTGCAGTGGGTAGGCGGTGTTAGGTTCAGAGGTCCTCTATAATGCCTTGATGTTTCCCCCATCCTGCCCTAGGGTTAGGGTTAGGGCTAGGGTCAGAGGTCCTCTATAAGGCCTGGTGTTGTGCCTCCCTGCTGTAGCTCCGGGGGCGGCGGTATCTCTGGCGGCAGTGGAGGACGCCCTCATGAGGAGGCTGTTCCTAGGGTACCAGCGGTGGGTAAGGCCCATCCAGCGCGCCAACGACACTGTCAGGGTGCGCTTCGGACTCAAAATCTCCCAGCTGGTCGACGTGGTGAAGACGCACACCACACACACACACACACACACACACACACACACACACACACAGCACACACACACACACACACACACACACACACACACACACACACACACACACACACACACACACACACACACACACACACACACACACACACACACACACACACACGTGTGTGTGTGTGTGTGTGTGTGTGTGTGTGTATGTATATATACAGTATATATACAGTATATGTATGTATAGATTTTTCTGGATATAGTCAATGCGTTATTCAACATGCACATGAGCATTCCAGCATATAGATTATCCTCCATATCATCAACAATTTAGACGCTTAAATAAATCTCCAAAAAAAAACAACTAGACACAACTCATTCATATAGCAGATAGAGGAACCCAGAATCCATTAAGAGAACGTCAAATTCAAGCTAAACTTGGAAAAATTCACTAGGTGTATCTCTGCAGACAGTTAAATAGTCTCAACATTAGAAATAAAGGAGTTAAATAGTTAACAGGTAATTGCAATATAGTAATCAGTCGGTTCCATAAGGCTAGCTGGTTAGCTGCAGTGTTAGCGAAGCCCTTCACTCACAGTGCAGTGCTGTCCAGGGTGCTGAATAAATCTGGGCCTTAAAGGGCCCCTATGGGCTCTATGCACAACTCCACTACTTCCTGGACTTAGTGCTGCTCCTTTATTTCCTGTCTTACATTATTGGATAAACTGATTAATCCAGGTGTGTCTGACCATTGTGACTACTCAGACACACCTGGATTAATCAGTTTGTCCTGTAGTATGTACAGATAACAAGAATAAAGGAGCAGCACTAAGTCCAGGAAGTAGTGGAGTTGTGCATAGAGCCCATTATACCACCAGGTGCAAGTGTGACTATCCATTACAATCTGTTCGAAAGTCTGCCTTTTCCTTGTTCCTTAGTGACCATACAAGTGGGTGTATCCCCCTCGATTCATGTTCTATAGATAAGGAACATTTGCTACAGTCCACTGTGTAGGCTGGTAGACCGATCTATCTAGCATGTAGCATGTAGTTAGACACTCCCAATTTTCGGCTTGCACTGGTTAATCACACCTGGTGGTATAATAGGAGCCCTTTAATGCTTTATCCACCACTCTGCATTGATATTCCAGAGACCATGGCAACAGTTAGATGACATATTAAAGAAATATTCTTGAAATAAGACTTTACATGATATGTATTTCAGGGATTTAATTCACTAAGTGTTTTGCAAATATGTATTTTTCTTAAATGAGGAGGATTCTCAATATTTAAACAAAAGAGGAGAGAGAGAGAGAGAGAGAGAGAGAGAGAGAGAGAGAGAGAGAGAGAGAGAGAGAGAGAGAGAGAGGAGAGAGAAGAGAGGAGAAGAGAGAGAGAGAGAGAGAGAGAGAGAGAGAGAGAGAGAGAGAGAGAGAGAGAGAGAGAGGCTACTGCTGGTCCTCAGTATTAGATTAAGGTTACCTCTGGTCTGTGTTAGCACAAAGATCTCTGAGTCACACTGACAGAGGAGGCCTGATCTAAACACTGTACCACTAAGTGGAGGACAGTCTGTCCCTCTCCTCTTATCCGTCTGTCCTTCTGTCTGATAATTAAACACTTCTCTGTCTTTTTTTTTCTTTTTGTACTTTAGGATGAGAAGAACCAGCTGATGACGACCAATGTGTGGCTGTGGCAGGTAAGGACTCTTCTGGCCCTGCTGTGGTGAGGGGTGAACACTCAACCAGAAGAGGCTGAGGTTTATCTCCTGGGTCTTCATGATGACTCTTTGCCTTTGTATGAGCTCATCTTACTGACTTAGGTTGATCATTGCCAAGTGCCAATAAATAACTTGTCCAATAGTTTTGCTGTTGCTTGAATGGGTGCTTTCATATGCATTTATTTAAGTTGGAATGAATCCAAAGTGGTACCTGTTATAGTTAGTTGTGTTATTGTTTCTGTAACGTTTTTTTCCCCCTCAAATTCTATAAAAGTCATACTGCAGCCTATACCATAAATCGAAAACTCAACCATAAATGGAAAACTCATAGGGTTACCAATAACACCCTCTACCCATAAACCAAAATTTGTGGTACTGCACCCAAAGGTTGCGCTATTGTAAAAAATCATGAATTAGGCCTATTTCTCCTCACCAGATTGACCTGGACTCAAAATTATTTCAGAATATTATTCTCTAGAATCAGACACATTTATAAAATCCCAGTCTTATGCCCTAAAAATGTATACTTGTCCCACAATTTCATATTAAAGCTAAACATGATAAAAAGATTCACAGGCTACAAAAATAATCAAAATTTCCCCAAAATCGCCAGATGTCAGTGCCACTCATTTGAGAAACACAACATTGAGCAGCACCTGAAATTCATTAGGCTATCAACATTCCGGCTCATTAGTTTCCAAGAATCTGACTGCCAAAACAGATTGGCATTAGGGGGAACTCCTTTGTTAACCATTTTTCCTTCATAATTAATTCTATTACATTTATATTTCTTCCGTTAGTGTTCTTGACTACCAATGTTTAATTTCCCCAAAATGTCAAAGATTTTTCAGGTATTTGCTTTTAAGAAAGCCCTTAATTCACTTGAGAAATGTGTGCTTGGAGTTTTCTGGATGTTATATATTTACCAATAGACGTTTTGACCATGTGAATGAGGCTGCAGTTCAGGTTTATCAGCGGCTCAATGGGATAAGGTTGAGAGTTCGAATCCTGATCATAGCATCATGAACATGCTGTAAATGACATTGCATTAAGTGGAATATCTTCATCAACATTTTTCCTTCATAATTACATGTCATATTTATATATCTTCCATTAGCGTGTTCTTGACTTTTAATTTTGCTCGGACCCCGTTAATCACCTCTTGCGGTTATATTTATTATTATCATTCGGAATGATTGTGTTTCTTAATTAAGTAAAACATTTTAATATATATATAAATATATATATATCATATAGAAAGAAAAAAAATACCAATAATCATAAATCCTCTGTATAGTAGGTATGGAATATGAGTGGTATTGTGTACCTCTACCAGGAGTGGATCGACTACAAGCTGCGTTGGAACCCAGCGGAGTACGGAGGGATCACCTCAATCAGGGTTCCTTCAGAGAGCATCTGGCTCCCAGACATCGTCCTCTACAAGAAGTAAAGGCCGCAGATAGTTAGATAAGCATAAAGATTAGGGATTCAACTTCCTATTCAAGTTTATGCATTTACATATATCATTTGATGTCAGCAAGTGTTTGACAATAATCCTAATTCTTATTTAGATTGGGAGGCTTTACTACATGATATTATGAACTTTCTACCCCCCTCCAGTGCGGACGGCCGCTTTGAGGGCTCCCTCATGACCAAGGTCATCGTCCGCCACACGGGGGCAGTCACCTGGACGCCACCTGCCAGCTACAAGTCGGCCTGCACCATGGACGTTACCTTCTTCCCCTTCGACCAGCAGAATTGCTCCATGAAATTCGGCTCGTGGACGTACGACGGCCAAATGGTGGACCTGGAGCTGGTGACGCCCCAGGTCGACCGCCGCGACTTCTTCGACAACGGCGAGTGGGAGATCCTGAACGCCACGGGGGTCCGCGGCAGCCGGCGGGACGGCGTGTATGGCTACCCCTTCATCACCTACTCCTTCATCCTGAAGCGGCTGCCGCTCTTCTACACGCTCTTCCTCATTATCCCCTGCCTGGGCCTGTCCTTCCTCACCGTGCTGGTGTTCTACCTGCCGTCGGACGAGGGTGAGAAGCTGTCGCTGTCCACCTCCGTGCTGGTGTCGCTCACCGTCTTCCTGCTTGTCATCGAGGAGATCATCCCCTCCTCCTCCAAGGTCATCCCGCTCATCGGGGAGTACCTGCTCTTCATCATGATCTTCGTCACGCTGTCCATCATCGTGACGGTGTTCGTGATCAACGTGCACCACCGCTCCTCGACCTCCTACCACCCCATGTCACCCTGGGTGCGCCGCCTCTTCCTGCAGCAGCTGCCCCGGATGTTGTGCATGAGGGGCCACACCGACCGCTACCACTACCCCGAGCTGGCCCCCGAGAGCCCCGCGCTCAAGCCCCACCCCGGGGGCTGGAGAGGGAAGAGTCCAAGAGGAGGGGGGGACCCGGGGGGCCCTGCGGAGGGGGGGGGGCCCTGGGATGCCATGCTGCAGACGGCCACCTACTCTGTGCGCTACATCAGCCGACACATCCGCAAGGAGCACTTCATCCAGGAGGTAAAGGAGCACTTCATCCAGGAGGTAGAGGAGCACTTTATCCAGGAGGTAAAGTAGCACTTCATTCAGGAGGTAAAGGAGCACTTCATCCAGGTGGTAGATGAGCTCTTCATCCAGGAGGTAGAGGAGCACTTCATCCAGGAGGTAAAGTAGCACTTCATCCAGGAGGTAAAGGAGCACTTCATCCAGGTGGTAGAGAAGCCCTTCATCCAGGAGGTAGAGGAGCACTTCATTCCGGAGGTGGTGACAGGGATCTACATGGTCTGATTAATTTAAAATCATATCCAAAGAGGAAATCATTTTGATTTATGATTGACATTTGTAAATGTAACTTTGTGGTTTTGTCTAATGTATCTACTGTCTTATACTATTGCCAATATTTATTTATTATAACCATAAATTCAAGACAGGAAAACTACCAAAATCTAGACAGAAAGAACTAAAACACAATAGGACTAAAACCGTAAGCTGTTAAACCTCCAAATCAATATTGATCAACATGGTCAAGTCAAGTCGGTTGTTTGTGTTTATCCCTCAGTCACAGTTTCACTCTAAAGGACCTTCACAGGCCACACTTTATGACTGGCCCTAGTTAGAGTTTTTCAGTTCAGTCGCTTTGGTACCTTTCTCAGATCAGAATGGAAATTTGCAAACCAGTAAGTGCATTTCTCAAAACAATTCGTACAAAGAGCAAAACACCATGGATTTTAAGCAAAAGCAAGTCTCTTGCTCAAAATCCTTAGTTAGTTTCTCAAAAGTAAATATCTGTGTCAATGAATATGTCAGTGCCATCAAAATGTCAAGTCCTTGTGTCATTGTGTATGGATAAGACAGTCAAATTGCTTAGTCATGTCAATATAACAGTGTACTCTGGAGGGATGTTCTGATGTAAACCATAGATAGATAGATAGATAGATAGATAGATAGATAGATAGATAGATAGATAGATAGATAGATAGATAGATAGATAGATAGATAGATTTATTGTCGTCATTGCACATGTTACAGAGCAACGAAATTCCCAATTACATTCCGTCCAAGAAACATAAAAGACATTGTGGGGAGACAGGACGGAGAGACTGTCAGGCGCTTGTTCAACAAGAAACCATGCGGCCCGCGTTAGATAAGAAAAAGTTTTAAAAAGCTAAACAAGAGGGTAACAAGGCGGAAAAAAAATTTGTCAGTACCCCAAACTATGCTCCTTTAAGGGGGCCACAGTGTAGGGATTAGCAAAAAAAAAAAAAAAGACTAAAGTTTTGAAGACAATTATTATAAATTGTAAGTTAAACCTTAGTGTATGTGGGAGGTTGATTGAAAGAGACTGGACAAGATTCACATTTACGCTTTGGCTGTTTGTACTGTAATTTTTTGACAGACCATGTCATTGCTAGAAATGTGAACATAGGGAAATCTCCTTAGGGTAAACTGTACATGCATTGCTGTATGAATTACAGTGCAGTCATCCTACACCTCCCGATGTTCCTGTCTGCCACAAATTCTCAGACAATGTAACATTGTCTTGTGCTACAGCTATATATATATACTTGCCAGTTCATGGTTCAGGAGATGCACCTTTGAGCAATTCCAGTAAACTGGTTGATCGTTGGTTGATCTAACACTTCACACATTTCCCTTCTTTAGAGAAAGTCAAGATTCACCTGGTAGCAATTTACCAATTCAGGACAGATTTAAGAAAAAAGTCTGATGGAAATGTATAGGAATATGCTGTACATATTATGACAACTTGTTTAACCATTTTGCATGTACAGACTTATGCAATGAACTAATGCCTAAATGTTGTGTGGGTGAGACTATGCAATAGAGACCCATTACAATACATTTTGATCAACATGACATAAGCAATTGATAATGTAGGAAAGAGCAGAGAATTGTACATAATCATTTGCATGGATGTACCAAAGCATTTGCAACTTGTTCAAAGAAATGAGAAACTGCTTTTTTGATGTGCACAGGTGACACAATGATGTGAAGATTGAACAGGTAGTTTTGAGAATTTCAATTCTGATCTGAGAATTGTACCAAAGCGACTGAGAAAAACTGTAATAAGACAGATCCATCATGTTGTGTTGATCCTGTTTTCTCTTCTTTCAGGTGGTGCAGGACTGGAAGTTCGTGGCCCAGGTGTTGGACAGGATCTTCCTGTGGGCCTTCCTCATTGCGTCCATACTTGGAACCATCCTCATCTTCACCCCAGCCCTACAGAAATTCCTCTCGTCTCCTCCTCCGGTCATGATGAGGGAGGAGCCACCCTCCAACTGAGGATCACCGGCATAGCACCCGTCTATGCCCCCAAGGGGATCGACGTTCAGAAGAACCATCTAGATCAAACCGGACATCCAGGAGGACACGATGCAGCCGGGAGGAGCACGGCGTCCTCGGAGTCTGTCCCTAGTCACAGTTTGAGTCGACCCTTCGGTCGTCTTAACCTTCAGGAAGATCTTTCTCTGTTATATAAAATATAATGCCGTAGTTGCCAACGCATATGTGAGGTACTGAATAAAATTTGACTTCTTGTATTATGGCAAGAAGATAAAAAGGTAGAACTAAATTTTAGCTAGTTGCTAAAGGTATCAACTTAACCTAATTTATACTAATATACACAAGACCACACCTTTGATTTGCAGTTGACAATATTTATGTTGAAACTTGATGTATCCATGTTAATCGTGAAATATATATATAATTTTTGTAAAGTTTTACCTGGATTGCTGTTGGTGTTGGAGTATAGCTCAAATTAAATGCAAGGTATGTCATGAAGTTTAGGAACAAGTCCTTTGTCATTATGCAATGCAAGCAATATTTCATCAATGTTTATTGCAGTTAAATAATAATTCCTGAATAACCCACATTTTTGGTTAAAAAGAACAAATTGACAACTGGTTATTATTACCGTTTTTCTCAGTCGCTTTGGTAAATTACTCAGAATAAAAAAACAAAAATTCATGATCAATCTTCACATCATTGTGTCACTTGTGCACATCAAAAAATAAGTTTCTCATTTCTTTGAATAAGTTGCAAATCCTTGGTACATCCATGCAAATGATTATGTACAATTCTCTGCTTTATCAATGCTTATGTCATGTTGGTCAAAATCTATTAATTGGTCTCTATTGAATAGTCTCACACCCACAACATTTAGGCATTAGTTCATTGCGTAAGTCTTAACATGCAAAATGTTTCAACAAGTTGTCATAATATGTCCACATTTCCATTAGACTTATTTTCTAAATCTGTCTTGAATTGGTAAATTGCTACCAGGTGAATCTTGGCTTTCTCTAAAGAAGGGAAATGTGTGAAGTGTTAGTTTTTCTCAATCGCTTTGGTACATTTCACAGATTAGAATTGAAATTCTCAAAAATACCTGTTCAATCTTCACATCAGTGTGTCACTTGTTCACATCAAAAAAGCACTTTCTCATTTATTTGAACACGTTGCAAATGCTTTGGTACATCCATGCAAATGATTATGTACAATTCTCTGCTTTTTCCTACATTATCAATTGCTTATGTCATGTTGATCAAAATGTATTGTAATGGGTCTCTATCGAATAGTTTCACCCCCACAACATTTAGGCATTAGTTAATTGCATAGGTCTTTACATGCAAAATGGTTGAACAAGTTGTCATAATATGTCAACCATATTTTACATTTCCATTAGACTTTCTTTCTAAATTGGCTGGTCTCTCAACGCTATTGATCACATTTTCTAACAGGGCCAAGGAGAGCCCGCCTGCCCTGACGGAACGTTTACAGCGGGATACATGATGGACTCCTGGAAGGAGTGGAGGCCCTTGTGTCTCGCCATACTTTCCGTCGAGGATGTTGAAGACGTCTACATAATTGGGATGATGATAACAGGATTCCTGCTGTTCGGAGGTTGCGGGTTCCTGTTCTATCGCAAAGTTAGTAAGGTGATGGCAGCATATTCGGCTTTTGAGAAGCTGCCCGCCATTGTTGGATTGCAATCCAACATTGCTGGATTGTGCCGGATGGTCGACACACAGACTCATGCGTTGGGCGAACTAAATCGCAAATTGGATACCATTCTGGTGAAGTAGGACCGGGCTTAAACGGGCCACGAAATTTCGGCTAATTTGGCTTTTTTTTTTGGATTCTGGAAATGGAAGACTACAGAGAGTATCAGAGAGACTTTAAGGTTGGCAAAAATTGCAGAGTCGGCCTGACCCAAAGCAATCGTTATCTTTATTCGGCTCCCCCTCTTCGGCCTTGGAAGGCTGATATCTCTCCTCTCCCCTGGTTGTTATGCAGACGGATGCCCTGCAACCCTTCCCCCCACCTCCACCTCCTGTGAACTTTGTCTCTGGTCGGAACTCTTCGAGGTCGTCTCCAAGGCGACGGCCGTGTCCTCGTCACCAGCATCAGACAGGAGAGACACTGTTGAGTCCATTGGAGATGGAGTCCTTGAGCTCACACACACACGCACACAAGACAGATTACACACACACCCCCTGGACTCACCGCCTACTGGACTCCCTCCCCTCCCCTTCCCTCGTTGCGGCACAGTATGCCGCGAGTGATGTGACGCGCCTGTTGGCTGCGTCCGCCTCCCGGTGTCTGAGTTGTGACACCTCCCCTCCCCAACTCCCTTCCCCCCTCCATTTTGTGTTTTTGATGTTTTTTTGATGTGATGCTTATGTGTTGGGGTGTTTTTTTTTTGCTAATCCCTACACTGTGCCCCCCTTAAAGGACCATAGTTTGGGGGTATTGACAATTTTTTTTTCCGCCTCGTTACCCTCTTGTTTAGCTTTTTTCTTATCTAACGCGGGCCGCATGGTTCCTTGTTGAACAAGTGCCTGACAGTCTCTCCGTCCTGTCTCCCCACAATGTCTTTTATGTTTCTTGGACGGAATGTAACTGGGAATTTCGTTGCTCTGTAACATGTGCAATGACAACAATAAAGCTATCTATCTATCTATCTAAATCAGTCCTGAATTGGTAAATTGCTCCCGGGTGAATCTTGACTTTCTCTAATGAAGGGAAAGGTATGAAGTGTTAAACTAACCAATGATCAACCAGTTTACTGAAGTAGCTCAAAGGTGCATCTCAATAAACCATCAAGTATATATATATAGCTAGAGCACAACACAATGTTACAATATTTGACAATGGAAGGAAAAGGAATTGGACAGGGTCAACAGCCAGAGAGAAGAGGAAGAGGATTGAGGCTGCATGGCGGAGGAGCTGGGAGGCACAACAGAGGAAGAGGCAGAATGCACGTACCTGATGAGATAAGAGCCACACTTGTAGACCATGTTCTCAATCATGGGCTTACAATGGCCGAGGCTGGTCGAAGGATGCAGCCAAATGTTGGGAGAACAACTGTGTCCTCAATCATTCAGACTTTTCGTAGACGGAACAGATACGTAACCTAACGATAGGCAATACTGTATACTTTCTGTAATGCTCCATACAATATGACAGTATTCAACTTGCATTTTACATTATACAGGAAGTATACATTTACAGTACTGTATTTTTTCCACATAGGATTGCAAGACAACCTCACAGGGCTGACAGAGGGGCCCTTTTCACACCTGAACAGGAGCAGGCTATTTGCACCATGGTTGTAGAAAACAATGCCATAAGACTAAGGGAGATAAGAGTGCAATTATAGAGGACAACACCATATTTGAAAACATCCAAACAATCAGAGTCTCAACCATTGACAGGGTGCTGAAGAGACACCAAATGAATATGAAGCAGCTGTACAATGTTCCATTTGAAAGAAATGGTGAAAGAGGGAAGGAGCTGAGCTGCGTATGTACAGATAAAGCATGTATGAGCATACAGTAACTTTACCTCACAGCAAAACAGTAGAACATTGTATAGTGATATACAGTAGCCTACTGTAAGTGTGACCCTTACACATTTGCTATGGCTGAAGAAAAGAAGATGCAATATGTGCTAAATACATTTGATGTGAATATCTTGTCCAAAATGAAAATTAATGTAATTCATAAAACTCATTTTGTGTCTTCTGGATATAGTGTATAATGGAACTTGAAATAAGTGAACCAACGCACAATTTCATCTACTAGATGAGGCTGGATTCAACCTAACGAAACACAGAAGGCGTGGTCGAAATATCATCGGCTACAGAGCTACAGTTGATGTGCCAGGCCAACGGGGCAGGAAAATAACTATAGGTGCTGCTATCTCTGAGAATGGTGTGCTAACGCATATATTGGGCCATACAATACAGAGCATTTTGTCACCTTTTTAGATACACTCTACGGGGATTTCATCCCTGAACCAGAGGGAGTCAGATTGGAGATGACTTGCCAAAGTACGTGATAGTTTGGGACAATGTCATTTTCCAACGCTCCAAAATCATCAGGCAAGGGTTTTCGATGCTGATGGAGTTCCTCGCACCCTACTCCCCATTCCTTAACCCCATTGAGGATATTTTCTCAGCATGGCGATGGGAAGTATATGATCGCCAGCCACATACACTGATGATCCTTCTGGCTGCCATGTGTGCAGCGTAATTGTCGAGTGTTGGCACCGCACGCGCGGTGATTTATAGGAACTGTTGCGTACGACGCACACACCGCTCCGCAGAGGTGTGTTTTTTGTGTATCTGGGTGCCGCACGCACGCTCCCCGGGACCAACCTAGGTCGAGACCCACTTGTTTCCGTGAATCGTCGGTTTCACGGAGGCGCTCGGTCCGGCTCGGCTCAGTCTTAACCCGGTCCGACCCAGGTCACTCTGTTAAGTCCCTTCACAACAGTTACTTTAATACGAATTCAGACCTGTCCCCTCCCCCCCTCGTTTAGCGGGATCAAGGTCTCTCTCTTGGTTAATACGAAATACTGATGTATCTTTTTTGCCTTGTGAATTAACAAAATCTCTTTTACGTCTCTGCCTTGTCACCCCACACGTCAGTCACAATCGACCATCACTTGTACCATGCGCCACTTACCGTGAGGGGATCGGCTGGGAGAGCGTGCCGTTCTGCTTTGCCTGTTGTCGAGGGGTCGACAGGGAAAATGACTCGAACGATTGAGTTAACCTACTACAAATGTAGTCAGGTAGATTTATTTTTAGGTCCAATAAAAACAATAGCTTTTACAACTGAGTATAGATTTGAAAAGAAAAGTCAGTAAAAGAAGGAGGAAAATAGATGAAAAATGGCCTATTAAATGTACCAACGTCTTCTCAGGTGGATCCTGTAGTTGGGTGTCTGAGCGTATTAAATGTACCAACGTCTTTTCAGGTGGATCCTGTAGTTGGGTGTCTGAGCGTATTAAATGTACCAACGTCTTCTCAGGTGGATCCTGTAGTTGGGTGTCTTAGCGTATTAAATGTACCAACGTCTTCTCAGGTGGATCCTGTAGTTGGGTGTCTTAGCGTATTAAATGTACCAACGTCTTCTCAGGTGGATCCTGTAGTTGGGTGTCTGAGCGTACTAAATGTACCAA
>OLKM01003390.1:0-11359 GCA_900291075.1 Melanogrammus aeglefinus | reverse complement strand
AAGGGGGACCAGAGAGTGTGCTCCAGATTACCGGGGGTATCAACACTTCTCAAAGCCTCCCTGTAAAAGTCTACTCCAAGGTGCTGGAAAGGAGGGTCTCGGCACCGTCGTCGAACCTCCAGATGAAGAGGAACAATTGCCGGTTTTTCGCCCCGGACGTGGAAACTACGGAAACCAGCTCTTCACTTCGCAAAGGATCCCTGGGAGGGGGCCTGGGAGTATGGCCCAAATCCGCGCTCTACAATGTGTGTTTGTGGATCTGGAGTGTTAAGGGTCATATGACCGGGTCCCCCGGGAGAAAACTGTGTGGAGGTGGGCTGCGGGGGGGTATGGGGTGGGGGGTATCTCTCCTCAGGGCCATCCAAGGGTCCTTGTTACTCCAAAGCGAGAGGCTTCGTCCGGGAGTTCTCGGCAAGGCCAGTCCCCAGTCTCGTCTCCGGTGGGTGTTTGCCTCACAGCACAGGCTTGCGCTCTTGCTCACCAATACCTGTTTAGTGAATATTCATGGGACAGGATATCGAGGCGCAGTCGTGGTGGGGAGGGGTTGCAGTTTCGGCGTGGTCTGAAGGCTCTTCGCTCAACTGAACTCTTTAGCAGATGATGTGGTCCCTGATGGCATCATCGGCCTGTGACCTTCAGCGATCACTGGATCGGATGGCGGGCCGTGAGTGTGAACAGGTGGGTGAGGATCCAGCACCTCTAAATCTGAGGCCATGACTCTTAGCAGGTGAAACCGGTGTGTTTGCCTCTCGGGTAGGAATGAGTCCTTAGCCCAAGTGAAGGAGTTCAAGTCCTTGGGGTCTTGTTCGCGAGTGACTGGGGGACGATGGAGCGTGAAGACTTGGCTTCGGAGAATCGGAGCAGCGGAGCGGTTAGTTGTCTGTTCGCTCACGCACCGTGACGAAAGAGAGCTGATGCCGCAGGCAAAGCTCTCGATCTACGGTCATGATCTTCGCTTTTCCGTATCCTCAACCTATGTCATTGAGGATGTGGTGGATGACCTGGAAAGAATCAAGATCAACGGGTACAAGCTTGCCGAGATGAGTTTTTTCTCGGAGGGTGGCTGGTCTTTTCCCTTAGGGATAGGGTGAGAAGTTCAGTCATCCGTGAGGAGCTGCAGATTAAGCGCTGCCCTGCCTTTGTTCTTAGAAGGAGTCAGTTGAGGTATGGTTCGGGCATCTGGATAAGGATGCCCACTGGGCGCCTCCCTTGGAGGTGTTCAGGCACGACCAGGGGGAGGAGACTCGGGAAGACCCAGGACTAGGTGGAGAGTTATTATATCTCAACACTGGCCTGGAACGCCTCGATCCCCCCGTCCAGAGCTGGTCAATGTGGCTCGGGTAAAGATAGTCTGGGGTTCCCTGCTTGAGCTGCTGCCCCCGTCCGACCCGACCCCGGATAGCGGTTTGAAGATGAGATGGAGATGTTCCCCTAGTGAGTACTATCTCTATTTAGTAAATAGCTCTCGTGAATTAGCTTAGCCTCGTGGTGGTTAGCTTACCGAGGCGGAATCATAAAGTCACCAGTGTTGTGGTATTTTCTCATGATAGTAAAGGAAAAACGGGGAATATGTGTGTAAATGAGTATGTGTGCATGTTATTTACATTGTATGAACAGAGAAAGACACTATTTAGCTGAAGTTTCATGGGTTATGAAGCTATATATTCTGTATATTAGGCTACTGTGCTGTGGTGTGTATAGGTACGAGGTGGGCCTATCAGTAATCTGAGCATTTAATGGTGAACTGCGAGTGGTTTTATATTAATGGTTTTCACTATAAAACAGTTTATATTATACACATTTTCATGTGTTTAATTGCGAGCAGGAGTTATGCTTGTACAAGTTAACAGTGAAAGTTGCATTAGTAGGCCTACATATGATATTGATGTGAATTTTTTTGCAATACCTCTGTCTGGAACAACTGAAAGAACATTGTGCTGACTCCATTGCAGCTCTTTGAATGAGTTGTGTTTGGTTTACCAGCTCCAGTACCCAGTAAATCTCAGCAGTAAAGAACTTTCAGTGCCTTTGCATAAACTTTGCTATTGAGGAGGTTGGCAGGAGATGCTTGAGTAGTTGTTCCAGTTGATGTTCAGTCACAACTTTGAAGCAGGGGCTGGAGTACTAGCTGACGTGCCTGAAACAAATAAATATTTATTTTAAAAATTACAGCTATGATGTCAACAAAATAAAAACATTATATATATAAGTTAAAGCAATTCTAAACAATACCAATGAATGAACTGTATTGGAGGCAACCGGGCAACCATTTTAATAATGTTAATTAAGCCAGCACATTCATATTTGAAACGATTTCCATGATTAGTAACAATCTAGGACGAATGTATGGTAGTAGTCTCCTTTGCTAACACTAGATCCTCCATTTCTGATTAAACCTGGTGAATTAAAAATAGCCTTTAAAATATTTCTGATCAAAACCAGTCCTCACCATTTGAAACTGGGGTGGCAAAAAGATAAGCTTATGTCACTGAACCAGATTCGTTCTATTTGCAAAAAACCGTATTTACTAATGAACTAGTAACTTGAAATATTACCATACAGTTTAACTGCTAAATTATAGCTAACGGCTACGTTACAGCTAGCATAGACGCTTAGTATGTTCAGCTAGTCACACACGTTACACCAGAGAACCATAATAAACGAGCTCTGGATATTTTGACGACAGTATTTTGAGTACGTGCATTTACAAGCTCTCTTACCTGGACTGTGGAGCAGTTCTTGACTGAAAAAAGCTAGACGCTGGTGGTGATGTCAGTACACTGGCTGCCAGACTGCAGTGTTTCTTGCTTTGAAGATGGCTCACCAGTGCTGCCTCTTCCCATGCTGACAATTGTCAATGTTTTTAGCACAATATTTGCAGTATGCTTTTGTGTTTGATTTGTGGGTCCGGTGCAATCCGTTCTTTAAAATTCGGGTGTTGTAGCCATTAAATTCGAAAACAACGACGCAACGAACCCATTTCTGTTGACCACTAGGCTAGATATGTGTGTCAATAGACCTCCAGCAGTGACATCACGAAAATGTGCCAGACTAGGCTAAGCAAGCGTTTGATTGGATATCATTCCATTAGGCTAACACAGTACATGACCAGTTAGTAAAATTATGGTTTTATAGCCTACCTTCCTATTTCTCATTTCAGAATGCCTTTGAGCATACTGTAAAATTCTATACTTTTTTTTCCATACTTTATTAAGACTTTCACACAAAATTCAAGACTTTTCAAGGTCTGGAAAACAGTGTTTCAAAATTCCATACTTATTAAGACTTTCAAGACTTGCGCAAGCACCCTGCGCTGGGGTTGACAAGTCACCGGACTACCCATGCAAGTGAAAGGAGCGTCCCACGGCATTAAGAAGAACCGTGTAATACGCGTGGCATAGATTTCTCCTCAGATTAAGCCAATAAACAAATGATAAAAAAAAAAAAAAAGGGTCCGGCCCGAGGATAGTGGTGGTAAACAACGGGTGGGGCTCGGGCAGAGAAACTAAACACTGACTGGTCTGGAACTAGACTTAGCAGGTGTCCATAGGCCAATATGTAAGGGATAATGTATAGTTCGGAGGTTGTTATGGAGAAATAAACCCCGACAGGTTGTATGGAACCCCGACGCGAAGGGGTTTATTTCTCCATAAACAACGGACTAACTATACATTTATCCGCTTATTACACGGCTTTACGAGTGAGATAAATAATAAACAATAGATAATAACCCACAATGATTCAGCAGCGACAAGGATTCGACGGTAATGTAAGTAACCAGTAGCGCGGTAAAGAGCGCTGTCCCTAGCACCGCTGAGGCGCTGTCCAGAGGTCTGTTTATACATGACGACGGTCCGTTATAACAGAAATAACAGACCGAGACCGAGCGAGTACGCAGCGCTGGACAATTCAGAGAGCAGCATTCAATAGACGCCGTGTAATAACAGGAGTTAACTGCACGCCAATCAAGAATACGGAGTATTCCCCTGGCCGCAACCGAAAAAAAACGATTTTTCGTTCCGAAAAATCATCATCAAAAATTAAAAAAAAGAAAAAAAGAAGCCGGGTGGGTGTTCATGTGTATTGGCGATAAGTGTAGGTCTATACAGAACAGTTTAGTGGCGTTCAGAGCGCAGAGATCTAGGTCTACTGTAGGCTACTGAGGAAAATCACACAACACAACGTAGGCCTACACATTAGACCTAGGCCTACTTCTATTTAGTAACAATATTTATTTAATTTAGGCTATTGGCTGCTCCAACTCAAGTCAGCCCAGCTGGCGGACAGTTAAAGTTTCGGTTTTTCAACTCCGACAAATATAGCAGAACATTAATTTTTGAAATAGTGTCTGTGTTAACAAACAAATCAATTCAGTAAAATAAAAAATCATTAACAGAGAAGACATCAGGTTACTTTACCAGAACATCTCCTAACTTTAATTCTCATATAGGCCTAATTATTATTCTCATGGAATTATTATATCATCATTATTCAATTAGCATGTGCTGCGCGTTCCCCTGATTGGCCAGGTAAGCCCGCTTTGTTTATGATAAGCCACGGCCCTCAATTGATCGGGCACACAAACAGCTCACAGAGACCCGTCCTGTTTTGTCGATTGTGTTTTTTATGCGTGGCTTAAGTGTCCTGTTCTGTTCAACCTATCAATCAATTTATGTCAGAGTGTAGAGGAAAAATAGGACAATTTCACTTGACCATGGTCTTTGTAGGCTATTTAATAATAGGCTAGTCTTATCAAACGGACGGAGACATGCTTTCCATGATGTGTGTGTGTGTGTGTGTGTGTGTGTGTGTGTGTGTGTGTGTGTGTGTGTGTGTGTGTGTGTGTGTGTGTGTGTGTGTGTGTGTGTTGTGTTGTGCGCGCGTGTAACTATCCGATCCGTAGATCGTAGTAAGAAATCAAAATGAAACAATAAAAGTTCATTGGGATCAATTGAAGAACTTGAGCTCTTGTGGACGGAGGAGAGAAAGCGGCACAAACAAAAACAAATGTGCGCGCATTAACCAGTTATTATGTCCCTTGGCTTTAGTGAAAAACAACGTCACACAAATACTCTGTTTTCCAATACAACAAATCCAATACCCCCCGCACCCCTACTTCCAACGTCCCTGCACATAGCCAAGAACAAGATAATAGATGGTAGTAGGTACAATAAAGATCAAGCCATAGGCCTACCATCATTCTAAAAAGAACAGATGAAGCAGCTACCCTTGTTTTCCTTCGCGGTTTGCCTTACAGAGCAGGCCCACCTGCATTTTAATATATCCGTGAATGTTTACAATTTCTCAGAATCAAAGGAGAAAGTAGGAACGGTGTGGGCCAAAAGCTGTCACATTGTTAGTTATCGCAGACAATTTCAATATAACAATCAATGTTCTGTACGGAGCTCCTTCAGGGACGTTAGGGAGAACGCTGCCGGACAGAACCTTAGTTTGGAAGTCGTGCTCAGTGACACGACAAATACTTCCAATTGAGATACATGAGCTTGAAAATTGTGCTTCTTGACACGAAAATTTTGAAAATACGTGTCGCTGATCACGAAAAATAGATTAAATAACGTGACAGACCGGGTTGCTTCAACAGGCGTAGGCTAGAGTGGTCAACGCCACGGCCGCATCTACGCTGGGAACACCAGGGGACTTGAGTAGGCCTATGACGCGGTGCGGTCAACGCTGTCGGGCGGCTTGTGGGGCTGGAAACAGCGGTGGACAAGGCAGTCTGGCAGCATCACGGTCGAGGAAGGCTTCAGCAGGAGTAACAGGCGAGACGGAGACAACAGGACGGAGCCACCACACTAGACGCCGAGCGGGCACGTTCGATTTGGAGGACAGTTGGATCTTGAGTTTCACCAGCAGAACCTCCCTCCTTTCCTCGTCTCCTGGAGCGCTTCTTGCGAGGAGGGGCCGCGGGCGAGAGACGCAGGTAAGCAGGGATACCTGACAGCACGGGCGGAGGACGCTTGTTCCAATCACTTGGTTCGGGTCTAGCTGCCCGAGCCTCACGGAGAACTTTGTCGCGGATGTTAAGCAGGGCTTGACGATCGTAGCACAGTAGGGCAAACACATCCGGATAGAAGCATAAAAACAGGGCTGTAACAAACATAAAACAGAGCGCCCGTGGAAGACGACTCGCCGAACACACTGGCGCCATCTTGCCACTGACATCCAAATCTAAAAAATCGGTCATAGCAGTCAGTGCCAGAAGTTATGTAGAAATCTGTCTGTACATCACCACAAAGTTTTAAAATAATGCAATTTCCAACAGCCAAAATATGCACGTGATTTCCCAAACCTAAGATGTTTTTGCTTGTACAATGCTATTCATTTTTTTAAGAATCCTATTCATTTCCCATGGAAAATTACTTTTTTGCTCAATAGCTTCATTAGTGTGCAATGCAAACGACGAATGCAGAACTAGTCTAGGCTACTAGATGGTACTAATTAGACACACCTGAAGATAATGACCTCCACATTTTGTGATCCATAAACCCCTTTCAAGGCCGTGTTCAGACTGCAGGCAAATCTGATTCAAATCTGATTCCTTCTCATATCCGATTTTTAGGGCTGACTGTCCACACTGTTTTAGCAAGTGTCCAAATCGCATTTGCTCTGTTTCAGACTGGGCCACATTATTGACCCATCTGACAGGTTGCTGTAGCAACGACGTCGGAGTGGAGGCGTCATCCAGCGTGGGTATTGTGTGACGTCATGTAATAGCGACGAGAAAAACAATAACAAACAAGATGGATTCAAAGAACGCAAAAGACTTTCATAAATCGACTTATTCCGATACATGCCCCTCGGAGCTTCGCTTGAACGGACCCATCTCCCCACAGATTAATGAGGCATTTCGTTTCTTCCTCTGTCCAAGGACTGAGGCGGGTGGTTTGGCGCATTGGGTCAGGTCTGGCGTCGCGTAGAGTGACGTCACGTGTGTTCACGAGTGTTTGGAGCTGTTCAGACTGAGACGCATCTGTCCAAATGCGATCTGAAACCACCTCCCGGAGGTGGTTTCGATCCGTTTCGCAAAAATCGGAATTCATGTGACTTGGGACTGTTGGCTTGGGACAAAAGAATCATCCGGTTCCAAGCTGGATGGGCTAAAAATCGGATTTTGGCTGGCAGTCTGAACGCTGCCCAAGTTGAAAAACGTAAAAAATGTTTTCACAGGTCACTTATTTCATCTGATTTTCACGAAACCTGACACACAAGATGATCTTTAGACCAAACCCCACCAAAAAATGAACCGTCTCATTGTTCATAGCAAGTTTTTTTTTCCCAACCCCAAAAAAAAACCAAGCCATTCCAGGCCAAGGCCAAAGCCGAGAGCCATGCCAAACCAAATGTAAGTCCATGGATTGTCCAACTACTTGACCCCATATTGCTGGTCATCTGCACAGCACACAGAGCCATTCTTTTTTTTTTTAATTCTTCCAGGGTCCTGGTGTCCATATTGGCACACAGGGCATGGAACCACCGGTCACATTTATCACACTGGTTCTGTTGAATTGAAAAACGAATGTATGATTTATTCATGTACATGATTTCAGTTGGTAGGAACACTTTAAGTGGTATGTCCCAGGCGGCGAGGAAGTAAATCTGACTGCTAAAAGTAATATTATTACAGTACAGTACATTACTTAGTTAGTTGCTACCAACACTGAATGTCACATCACGATTCCACATTTAACTGCTAACAACAACTCACCCAGTCTGTATTGGCAGGTGCATCTCCAGGGGGCTTGTCAGCTCCACACATTGCACTCATCAAAGACTGAAAGAAAGTGTTATGTATTTGTGAGCTACTAGGGCTGCCGTAGTAGTAAGGGACCCGGGAATTATGGGTAATGTTGTTGTTGTCTGGAGTTCACCTGAGCAGCGGGAACACGGCTGTATGTTCGGTGTTAGACAACAGTGTTAGCAACAGTGAAGACGTAACAAAAGTGGCGACGAGGATGTGTGGACCAACGCGTGTTGTCGGTGTATGAAAAGGGAGAAGTTTTCCGGTGTTTCCCTCACGAAAGCCCGGGCTAACGTGGATGCTAGCTGCAAGCACCATAACCAGAACAACGGAGCACCATAACCAGAAGCCTAAAGTAAGATGGCTGGAGTTATCGGCTCGATTGGCCCCTTTGATGAAAGTGTTGAGCAATGGAGCTCATACACGGAGCGGTTTGACTATTTTGTCTCAGCGAATGGGATAGGTGATGGCAAGATTGTACCTACTTTTTTGACTGTGATCGGTCCAAAGGCCTTTACTCTGCTTCGGAACATCCTACACACCGAGAGACCGGGAGTAAAACGTATGCAGAAATTGTGGACATCTTGACCAAACATTTCTCCCCTAAACTTCTGGTAATCGCCGAAAGATTCAGATTTCACCGGCGACATCAGGAAGAGGGTGAGTCTGTAACTACGTTCGTGGCAGCTTTACGTAAACTAGCTGAACACTGTGAGTTTGGTGGAAACTCTACGTGATGCTTTAAGGGACAGGCTGGTTTGCGGATGCGGTGACGATGAGAAATGAAGCAGCACAGAAAAGATTGCTTACAGAAAGTGATTTGACTCTTGAAAAGGCCATTAATGTAAGTGTGTCCATGGAAATGGCATCTAAAGAAGCCCAGCAGCTGCATGCGGTAGGGAAAGTTTACAAACTCAGCAGCAGCAACCAAGATGTGCAAGGGCCATGCTTTCGCTGTGGTACATCTGGGCATCTTGCATCTGCTTGTTGGAGCAAAGATATGGATTGCCATAAATGTGGGAAAAGAGGCCATGTGGAGCGAGCATGCAGAAGTAAAATGAGCAAAGAGGAAGGCTCAAGGACTGGAAATAGAATGAAAAGTGCACATTACAAGAAGAAAAGACATGTTCACACAGTCACATATGAAAAGGAGAGTAATAGTGATTCTTCGGAGGGGGACATGTCTGCCACAGTGAATACAATACAAGTAATGACTGTGGTGAGAGTTCAGATGGTTTTTGGGACCAAAGCCAAGTTGGAAGGACATTCCATAAAGATGCAAATAGACACTGGAACGAGGGCATCATTAGTGTCTATTGAATCTACATGAACACACATGAGACATCTCCTCTACGTCCTTCAGACACGGTATTCGAGCATACCACTGGACACACGGTGCACATGAAGGATGACCGATGTACTGGTGGTGCAGTGTAATGATCAGACGGTGAGGCTTCCAGTCTACATCACCAAGGGAAACTACGCCGCCATAATGGGTCGGGTGTGGTTAAAGGCGATCCGTCTCAACTGGCAAGAGGTGAGGAAAATGTCAGACAGTTCTACACAGCTTCAGATGTTACTGGAAAAACATAAAGAGGTCTTTCGTGATGAACTGGGCTGCATGGAAAATATTACGGTGAAGCTACATGTCAAACCTGATACTAAACCTGTCTTTTTGAAAGCGAGACCAGTGCCGTATGCTATCAGGCCGAAGGTGGAAGCTGATTTGGAGGCTTTGGTCAAAAATGGAGTCTTGGAGCCTGTAACGACTTAGTGAGTAGTGGCTACACCCTATCGTTTCCGTGGCGCAAAAGACAAAAATGGGGGCGAAATATCCGCGATCTCTGGTGGGGACTTTTATAAGGTAACCGCGTTCAAGCCCGGCCTTAATAGCAGGAAACAGTACATCAGTTCCCACTGATCAATGACATCTGACTTTGCTGGGCTGAGTGGAGGTCAAAAAATATCAGGCAATTCAGTCCCGACGGAATATCGGGTGAAATCAGGCATATATCTGCTGAAAATGTGGAATTTGAACGGTCACGTTGAGACGTGCTTGATGCTGGTTGTCTGATACAAATCTATGCGAATGAGTGTCTGTGTGTGTGTGGTGGTACTACTCAGAGACTGCTTTTGGTATCACTTCTTCTGCCCCAAGCTCTTGTTGTCGCAGCTGGCTATAGGGATCCACGATTCCTCTAGATGTCTAAGCAAAGGCTAGTGTCAGTGCTACTTAGATGGACAATCCTGGTGATACAGGCAGAGCAAGCGATGGAAGAGCACCTGCGGTAAACTTGGATGCGACTTCCTTCAAAGGTTGAGGAGAGTATTAGGGTCTGTAGTCGTAAGTAAGACAGATGTGCATAGCTTTGCTTCTTCAAACCATCCGTGTGGAATAGACGTCGGAGCATTGTGTGTGAATGCCTGACGGTCTTTTCTACAGCATACCGTCCAAACATCACAGCAATCCCATTGTGGTAGGGCGACCTCCCTGTCACAACTGTTGAGTTGAGGATTGTTTCGCATCTATCTTCTGTTTTTGACTTTTGCATGAATCTGACAGTTGATTTGAGCCGTTCTTTGGATGGTCTGATCTGACTGCCGTGATTGGCTATCGACACACTTGGCTACAGCCACTGCGACGAGCTGTTGAACGGCCATGGTGTCAAGGCATGGAAAGATGGTCAGTACAGCTGTCAGTGAGCGTTGTTTGAATAAAGCGAAGGGTTTTGCGTTAATCACATCAGTAGTTGCTGACTCACTCAACCCTCACTTCCGCTTCAGCTCGGCTTGTGATGCATCCCCATTTATGTGTGGTGGCTCGCTGTGATTGATCCCATCATGTACGTGCTCGAATATGGGATGATGTGTATTCGGTCCGCTTTCGCTGCTGAACGTTGAAGAAGAGCCAGGTCTGCTACTATGCTTGGATATTAGAGGTAGGGTCAGTGTTGTGGTAGTGTTGTTGGTGATGTTGAGGAATTTCCACCATCCTTGTGATGGAGAGTTTACACTCCGGAAGGTATCATCAACCTCTCACAACCATCCTGGATCCCACACTGGAATACCATCCCTTGCTGCCATCAAGACTGCAGAGGTGTGGCTTGCTGCTATCGGCTCACGCTTTACGACATTCAAATATGTAAGTCAGATTCCCCACTGCCAACGCTGACGGGTTATCCAGACTTCCTCTGCCAGTCACAAAGCCCGATTCCAAAAACTGAGGACATCTTCTATTCAGGGAGGTGGAATAAAGGCACCTGTTTCAGCTGGTGCAGTCAAAGGAAGGGACTCGCAACGACCCGAGCTGTCAGATGGTCATGGGATGAATTTCTTATGCGTCAAAGGCCGACCGCTGGCGAACTGGGCGCCTAACCTTACCTGGGAAGAGATTGAGCTTTCTGTCCAGTCGGGATGCCTGCTTTCGGAAGGCGATGGTCTTTCCACTGTCACTTCGAGCAAAAAATGTTGCAACAGCTTCTATGCAGGACATAGTGGAATAAGTCAAGATGAAGGAATAGCGGAGAGCTATTTTTGGTGGCCAGGCATGGACAATGACAAATTGAGGGAAATTCACGCCTCTTGTTTCAGTGTGTCCAC
>OLKM01003389.1:7500-37459 GCA_900291075.1 Melanogrammus aeglefinus | reverse complement strand
ACACCTCAGCTTAGGAGAAACTTGGGGATCGAACTAGCAACCTATTGGTTTAGGTGACCAAGCTGCCTCTACCTCCTGAGCTAAACCAAAAATATTTATTCAATAAAAACGACAATCTAGTACTTACGTTTTAATTGATGACGGGGAATAAAAACGACAGTGTTAACCCCTTTATGATTTTATTTGAGAAAAACGGGACAGTGTTACCCCTTATGTTTGTTTTGAATCGCGAAATAAAAAAATGACAGTGTTACCCCTTATGTTTTTTTGGGATATCGGCAATAAAAAACGACAGTGTTACCCCTTTACGTTTGGTTTGCATAAAAAAACTTACAGTGTTACCCCTTACGTTTTTATCTGATGGACGGGCCAATAAAAAACGGACGGTGTTACCCTCTTACTTTTATTTTGATGACGGGCAATAAAAAACGACAGTGTTACCCCTTTTGTTTTTTGTTGACATCGGGCCATAAAAAAACAGATAAAAAGCTGACAGTGCTTACCCCTGTACGTTTTATCTGGATGACGCCGGCAACAAAAACAACAGTGTTACCCTTATGTTTTTATTGGATGACGGGCAATAAAAAACGACAGTATACCCCTTATTGTTTTATTTGATATCGGGGAAAAAAAAAAACAACAACGATGTGTTACCCCTTATGTTTTATTTGATGACAGGCCAATAAAAACGACAGTGTTACCCCTTATGGTTTTTTGATATCGGGCAATAAAAAACGACAGTGTTACCCCTTACGTTTATATTGAAAGACGGGCAATACAAACGACGAGCAGTGTAACCCTTTACGTTTTATTTGATGACGGGCAATAAAACGACAGTGTTACCCCTTATGTTTTTTTGTGACGTCGGGCAATAAAAAAAAAGACAGATAAAAAGCGACAGTGTTACTCTTACGTTTTATATGATAAAAGACACCAGATAGTCAGGGTCAATACTCAGGTGAAACATAACACTCTCAGTTAATGAGAGCTGGGGATCGAACTAGCAACCTATTGGGTTAGGTGACAACTGCTCTACCTCCTGAGCTTAAACCCAAATGCCTTTATGTAATAAAAAAAACGACAGCGTTACCCTTTATGTTTTTCTTGATGTCGGGCAAAAATAAAAACGACAGTGTTACCCCTTATGTTCTCTTAGTCTTGGATGACGGGGCAGATAAAAAACGACAGTGTTATCCCTTTATGTTTTTTTTTGATGTATGTGCGCAATAATAAAAAGACAGAATAAATAAGCTGAGCAGTGTTTTTACCCCTTACGTTTTATGCTTGATACGGGGCAATAAAAAACAACAGTGTTTACCCCTTATGTTTTATTTGGAATGACGGACAATAAAAAAACGACATCTAATACCCCTTATATGTTTTATTTGAATATCGGCGCGAAAAAAACCCCCGATAGTGTTACCCCTTATGTTTGTATTGGTGATGACAGGTCAATAAAAAAACGACAGTGTAACCCCTTATGGTTTTTTTAATGACATGGTCTGGGGGCATTAAAAAACGACAG
The DNA here is from genome assembly GCA_900291075.1 of Melanogrammus aeglefinus. Taxonomy (NCBI): domain Eukaryota; kingdom Metazoa; phylum Chordata; class Actinopteri; order Gadiformes; family Gadidae; genus Melanogrammus; species Melanogrammus aeglefinus. Next base: position 35,934 of record OLKM01003389.1, on the reverse strand, counting down.
TGTACCCCTTACGTATTGCGCTGATAAAAAAGACGACAGTGTTACCCCTTACGTTTTATCTGGATGACGGGCAATAAAAAACGACAGTGTGACCCCTTACGTTTATCTGATGACGGGCGCAATAAAAAACGGACAGTGTTACCCGCTTGATGTTTTTTTGACGTCGGGCCATAAAAATAGACAGATAAAAAGCGACAGTGTGTTACCCCTTACGTTTTATTTGATAAAAGAGACACCAGTTAGGTTTCAGGAGTACATGACACATCAGGCATCATCTATTATATACACGTCAGCCTATTGGTTAGGTGGACAAAACTGCTCTACATCCTGAGCTTAAAACCAAAAATCTTTATTTCATTAAAAAAACGATAGACTTACCCCTTATGTTTTATGATTGATGAGCCGGGCAATAAAAAAACGACATTGTTACCCCTTATGGTTTATTTTGATAAAAAAACGACCAGTGTTACCCCTTATGTCTTTTTTTGATATCAGAAAATAAAAAAATGACAGTTGTTTCGCCTTAACGTTTTATCTGATGACGGGCCAATAAAAAGCAACAGTGTTACCCCCTTATGTTTTTTTTTGATGTCGGGCCAAAAAAACACCCGACAGTGTTACCACCTTTATATTTTATTTGATGAAGGTGCAAAAAAAAAAAAAGACATGTTTACCCCTTTACGTTTTATATTTGATGACGGGCAATAAAAAACGATAGTGTTATCCCTTATGTTTTTTTTTGATGTCTGGGCAATATAAAAAAAGACAGCAATAAAAAACGATAGTGTTATCCCTTATGTTTTTTTTTGATGTCGGGCAATAAAAAAAGACAGATAAAAAGCGACAGTGTTACCCCTTATGTTTTATTTGACGTAAGGGGTAACACTGTTTATCTGATGACGGGCCATAAAAAACAACAGTGTTACCCCTTATGTTTTATTTGATGACGGGCAATAAAAAACGACACTAATACCCCTTATGTTTTATTTGATATCGGGCGAAAAAAACCCCCGATAGTGTTACCCCTTATGTTTTATTTGATGACAGGCAATAAAAAACGACAGTGTAACCCCTTATGTTTTTTTTGACATCGGGCAATAAAAAACGACAGTGTTACCCCTTACGTTTTGTTTGATAAAAAACGACAGTGTTACCCCTTACGTTTTATCTGATGACGGGCAATAAAAAACGACAGTGTTACCCCTTACGTTTTATCTGATGACGGGCAATAAAAAACGACAGTGTTACCCCTTACGTTTTATTTGATGACGGGCAATAAAAACGACAGTGTTACCCCTTATGTTTTTTTTGACGTCGGGCAATAAAATAAGACAGATAAAAAGCGACAGTGTTACCCCTTACGTTTTATTTGATAAAAGACACCAGTTAGGTTCAGGGTCATACTCAGGGACACATAAACTCTCAGCTAGGAGAAGCTGGGGATCGAACTAGCAACCTATTGGTTAGGTGACAACTGCTCTACCTCCTGAGCTAAAACCAAAATTTTTGTTCATTAAAAAACGACATACTTACCCCATACGTTTTATTTGATGACGGGCAATACAAACCGACAGTGTTACCCCTATGAGTTATTTGATATCGGAAAATAAAAAAATGACAGTGTTTCCCCTTACGTTTTATCTGATGACGGGCAATAAAAAACAACAGTGTTACCCCTTATGTTTTATTTGATGACGGGCAATAAAAAACGACACTAATACCCCTTATGTTTTATTTGATATCGGGCAAAAAAAACACGACAGTGTTACCCCTTATGTTTTATTTGATGACGGGCAATAAAAAACGACAGTGTTACCCCTTATGTTTTTTTTGACGTCGGGCAATAAAAAAAGACAGATAAAAAGCGACAGTGTTACCCCTTACGTTTTATTTGATAAAAGACACCAGTTAGGTTCAGGGTCATACTCAGGGACACATAAACACTCAGCTAGGAGAAGCTGGGGATCGAACTAGCAACCTATTGGTTAGATGACAACTGCTCTACATCCTGAGCTAAAACCAAAATCTTTATTCATTAAAAAACGATAGACTTACCCCTTACGTTTTATTTGATGACGGGCAATAAAAAACGACATTGTTACCCCTTATGATTTATTTGATAAAAAACGACAGTGTTACCCCTTATGTTTTTTTTTGATATCAGAAAATAAAAAAATGACAGTGTTTCCCCTTACGTTTTATCTGATGACGGGCAATAAAAAGCAACAGTGTTACCCCTTATGTTTTTTTTGATGTCGGGCAAAAAAAACAACGACAGTGTTACCCCTTATGTTTTATTTGATGAAGGGCAAAAAAAAACGACAGTGTTACCCCTTACGTTTTATTTGATGACGGGCAATTAAACACGACAGTGTTATCCCTTATGTTTTTTTTTGATGTCGGGCAATAAAAAAAGACAGATAAAAAGCGACAGTGTTACCCCTTATGTTTTATTTGATGACGGGCAAAAAAAAACGACAGTGTTACCCCTTACGTTTTATTTGACGTAAGGGGTAACACTGTTTATCTGATGACGGGCCATAAAAAACAACAGTGTTACCCCTTATGTTTTATTTGATGACGGGCAATAAAAAACGACACTTAATACCCCTTATATGTTTTATTTGATATCGGGGCAAAAAAAACACGACAGTGTTACCCATTATATGTTTTATTTGATGACAGGCAATTAAAAAACGACAGTGTTACCCCTTACGTTATTTATGTGGTTTACCTGTTTATCGACGGGCAATAAAAAAACGACAGTGTTACCCCTTACGTTTTGTTTGATAAAAAACGACAGTGTTACCCCTTACGTTTTATCTGATGACGGGCAATAAAAAACGACAGTGTTACCCCTTATGTTTTATTTGATGACGGGCAATAAAAAACGACAGTGTTACCCCTTATGTTTTTTTTTTGATATCGGGCAATAAAAAATGACTGTGGTACCCCTTATGATTTATTTGATAAAAAACGACAGTGTTACCCCTTATGTTTTTTTTTGATAATGCCGGAAAATAAAAAAATGACAGTATGATTTCCCCTTAAATTTTATCTGATTGACGGGCCAATAAAAAGCAAACAGTGTTTACCCCTTATGTTTTATTGATGAAGGGCAAAAAAAAACGACAGTGTTGTTACCCCTTACGTTTTTATTTGATGACGGGCAATAAAAAACGATAGAGTGTTATCCCTTATGTTTTTTTTTGATGTCGGGCAATAAAAAAAGACAGATAAAAAGCGACAGTGTTACCCCTTATGTTTTATTTGATGAAGGGCAAAAAAAAACGACAGTGTTACCCCTTACGTTTTATTTGACGTAAGGGGTAACACTGTTTATCTGATGACGGGCCATAAAAAACAACAGTGTTACCCCTTATGTTTTATTTGATGACGGGCAATAAAAAACGACACTAATACCCCTTATGTTTTATTTGATATCGGGCAATAAAAAACGACAGTGTTACCCCTTACGTTTTGTTTGATAAAAAACGACAGTGTTTACCCCTTACGTTTTATCTGATGACGGGCAATAAAAAACGACAGTGTTACCCCTTACGTTTTATCTGATGACGGGCAATAAAAAACGACAGTGTTACCCCTTACGTTTTATTTGATTGACGGGGCAATAAAAACGACACAGTGTCTACCGCCTTATGTTTTTTTGACGTCGGCATATAAATATAAGACAGATAGTAAAAGCGACAGTGTTACCCCTTACGTTTTACTTGATAAAAAGACACCAGTTAGGTCAGGGTCATACTCAGGGACACATAAACTCTTCAGCTAGGAGAAGCTGGGGATCGAACTAGGCAACTCTATTCGTTAGGTGACAAACTGCTCTACCTCCTGAGCTTAAAACGCAGAGAATATTTGTTCATTAAAAAACGACACCACTTACCCCTTACGTTTTATTTGATGGACGGCCAATTAAAAAATTACAGTGTTACCCCTCATTGTTTTTTTTGATTTTGATATTCGGGCAATAAAAAATGACTGTGGTACCCTTATGTTTTTTTTTGACGTCGGGCAATAAAAAAAAGACAGAATAAAAAAGCGACAGTGTTACCCTTACGTTTTTATTTGATAAAAGACACCAGTTACGGTTCAGGGCTCATACTCAGGGACACATAAACACTCAGCTAGGAGTAAGCTGGGGATCGAACTAGCAATCCTATTGGTTAGATGACAACTGCTCTATCATCCTGAGCTAAAACACAAAATCTTTATTCATTAAAAACGATAGAGTTACCCTTACGTTTTATTTGTATGACGGGCCAATAAAAAACGACATTATGTACCCCTTATGATTATTTGATAAAAAAACGACAGTGTTACCCCTTTATATGGTTTTTTTTCTGAATATCCAGAAAATAAAAAAATGACAGTGTTTCCCCTTACGTTTTATCTGATTGACGCGGCATAAAAAGCACGAACAGTGTTACCCTTATGTGTTTTTTTGATTGATGCGGCAAAAAAAAACGACAGTGTTACCCCTTATTGTTTTATTTGACATGAAGGGCAAAAAAACACGACAATGTTACCCCTTACGTTGTTATTGTGATACGGGCAATTAAGAAACTGATGCAGTGTTTATCCCCTTATGTTTTTTTTTTGATGTCGGGCAAATAAATAAAAGACAGATAAATATAGCGGACAGTGTTACCCTCTATGGTGTTATTTGATGAAGGCAGCAAAATAACGACAGTGTTACCCTTACGTTTATTTGACGTAAGGGGGTAACACCTGTTTATCTGGATTGGACACGGCCCATTAAAAGAACCAACAGTGTTACCCCTTATGTTTTATGGTGGATGACGCGGCAATGAAAACAACGACACTAAATGCCCGGCTTATGTTGTTATTTGATATCGTCGGGCATAAAAAACGACAGTGTTACCTTCCTTACGTTTTTTTTAATAAAAACACGACCAGTGTTACCCCTTACGTTTTCTCTGATGACGGGCAATAAAAAACGACAGTGGTTACCCCTTACGTTTTATTCTGGATGATGACTGGGCAATAAAAAACGACAGTGTTACCCCTTGACGTTTTATTTGATGAACGGGCAATAAAAACGACCAGTGTTACCCCTTATGTTATTTTTTGACGTCGGGCATAAAATAAGACAGATAAAAAGGCGGACAGTGTTACCCCTTATCGTTTATTTGATAAAGACACCATTTAGTTTTCAGGGCTCATACTCAGGGACACATAAACTCTCAGCTAGGAGAAGCGTGGGGATCGAACTAGCAACGCTATTGTATTAGGTGACAACTGCTCTCACCCTCCTGAGCTAAAACCAAAATGTTTTGTTTCAATAAAATATAACGACAGAATTACCTCATTGATTGTTTGTATTTGATGACGGGCTACATAAAAAAACGACAGTGTTACCCCTATGGTTATTTGTATAAAAAACGACAGTTTACCCCCTTATGTTTTTTTTTTGATATCGCGGAAATAAAAAAAATGACGAGTGTTTCTCCCCTTACGTTTTATCTGATGACGGGGCTAATGAAAAAAGCAACAGTGATAACCCCTTTATGTTCTTTTTTGAATGTCGGGGCAAAAAAAACACGACAGTAGTTAACCCTCTTATACGTTTTATGTGATGAGTGACGCCAATAAAAAACGATTAGTGTTATCCCCTTATGTTTTTTTTTTGATGTCGCGGCAATAAAAAAAGACGGATATAAAAAGCGACAGTGTTACCCCTTATGTTTTATTTTGGTATGAAGGGCAAAGAGAGAAAACAACAGTGTTACCCCTTACGTTTTATTTGATCGATGGGTGTAACACGTGTTTATCTGTATGACGGGCCATTAAAAAAACAACAGTGTTACCCCCCTATGTTATATATTGTGACTGACGGGCAATATATAAACATTACGACCTAATACCCCTTATGTTTTTATTGATATCGGCGGCAAAAAAACACGACAGTGTTACCCCTTATGTTTTATTTGATGAACAGGTATATATTATACGACGACAGGTGTACCCCTTATGTTTTTTTGTTGATATCGGGCCAATAAAAACAACAGTGTTACGCACGCCTTACGTTTTGTTTTGAATAAAAAACGACAGTGTTGTTCCCCTTACGTTTTTATTCTGATGACGGGCAATAAAAAACGATCAGTAGTGTTACACCCTTACGTTTTATCTGATGACGGGCAATAAAAAACGCATAGTGTTACCCCTTACGTTTTATTTGATGACGGGCACATAAAAACGACAGTGTTACCCCTTATGTTTTTTTTTGACGTCGGGGCAATAAAATAGAGACGATTATAAAAGCGACAGTGTTACCCCTTACGTTTTATTTGATAAAAGACACCAGTTAGGTTCAGGGTCATACTCAGGGACACATAAACTCTCAGCTAGGAGAAGCTGGGGATCGAACTAGCAACCTATTGGTTAGGTGACAACTGCTCTACCTCCTGAGCTAAAACCAAAATATTTGTTCATTAAAAAACGACACACTTACCCCTTACGTTTTATTTGATGACGGGCAATAAAAAATTACAGTGTTACCCCTCATGTTTTTTTTTTGATATCGGGCAATAAAAAATGACTGTGGTACCCCTTATGTTTTTTTTGACGTCGGGCAATAAAAAAAGACAGATAAAAAGCGACAGTGTTACCCCTTAACGTTTTGATTTGATAAAAGACACCAGTTAGGTTCAGCAGGTCATACTCACGGACACAATAAACACTCAGCTAGGAGAAGCTGTGAGGATCGGAACTAGCAACTCTATTGGTTAGATGGACAACTGCTCTACACTCCTGAGCTAAAACCCAAAATCTTTATTCTATTAAAAAACGATAGAGTTACCACTTACGTTTTATTTCGATGACGGGCAATAAAAAACGACATTGTTAACCCCTTAATATTTATTTGATAAAAAACGACAGTGTTTACCCCTTATGTTTTTTCTGATATCAGAAAATAAAAAATGACAGTGTTTCCCCTTTACGTTTTATCTGATGACGGGCAATAAAAAGCAACAGTGTTACCCCTTATGTTTTTTTGGATGTCGGGAACAAAAAAAACGAACGAGTTGTTACCCCTTTATGTTTTATTTGATGAAGGGCAATAAACACAGAATGATTGCAGTGTTACCCTTACGTTTTATCTTGATGACGGGCAATAAAAAAACGATAGTTGTTACCCCTTATGTTATTTTTTTTGATGTCGGCCAATAAAAAAGACAGATATAATAGCCGACAGTGTTACCCCTTATGTTTTTTATTTGATGAAGGGCAAAAAAAAACGGACAGTGTTACCCCTTATGTTTTATTTGACGTAAGGGGTAACACTGTTTATCTGATGACGGGCCATAAAAAACAACAGTGTTACCCCTTATGTTTTATTTGATGACGGGCAATAAAAAACGACACTAATACCCCTTATGTTTTATTTGATATCGGGCAAAAAAAACACGACAGTGTTACCCATTATGTTTTATTTGATGACAGGCAATAAAAAACGACAGTGTTACCCCTTATGTTTTTTTTGATATCGGAAAATAAAAAAATGACAGTGTTTCCCCTTACGTTTTATCTGATGACGGGCAATAAAAAGCAACAGTGTTACCCCTTATGTTTTATTTGATGACGGGCAATAAAAAATTACAGTGTTACCCCTCATGTTTTTTTTTTGATATCGGGCAATAAAAAATGACTGTGGTACCCCTTATGTTTTTTTTGACGTCGGGCAATAAAAAAAGACAGATAAAAAGCGACAGTGTTACCCCTTACGTTTTATTTGATAAAAGACACCAGTTAGGTTCAGGGTCATACTCAGGGACACATAAACACTCAGCTAGGAGAAGCTGGGGATCGAACTAGCAACCTATTGGTTAGATGACAATACTGCTCTACATCCTGAGCTAAAAACCAAAATCTTTGTATTCATTAAAAAAACGATATATCTTACCCCTTACGTTTTATTTGATGACGGGCAATAAAAAAACGACATTGTTACCCCTTATGATGTTATTTGATAAAAAACGACAGTGTTACCCCTTATGGTTTTTTTTGATATCAGAAAATGAAAAAAATGACAGTGTTTCCCCTTACGTTTTATTCTGATGACGGGCAATAAAAAGCAACAGTGTTACCCCTTATGTTTTTTTTGATGTCGGGCAAAAAAAAAACGACAGTGTTACCCCTTATGTTTTATTTGATGAAGGGCAAAAAAAAACGACAGTGTTACCCCTTACGTTTTATTTGATGACGGGCAATAAAAAACGATAGTGTTACCCCTTATGTTTTTTTTTGATGTCGGGCAATAAAAAAAGACAGATAAAAAGCGACAGTGTTACCCCTTATGTTTTATTTGATGAAGGGCAAAAAAAAACGACAGTGTTACCCCTTACGTTTTATTTGACGTAAGGGGTAACACTGTTTATCTGATGACGGGACCATAAAGAACAACAGTGTGTTACCCCTTATGTTTTATTTGGATGACGGGCAATAAAAAACGACACTAATACCCCTTATGTTTTATTTGATATCGGGCAAAAAAAACACGACAGTGTTACCCATTATGTTTTATTTGATGACAGGCAATAAAAAACGACAGTGTTACCCCTTATGTTTTATCTGATGACGGGCAATAAAAAACGACAGTGTTACCCCTTACGCTTTATTTGATGACGGGCAATAAAAACGACAGATAAAAAGCGACAGTGTTACCCCTTACGTTTTATTTGATAAAAGACACCAGTTAGGTTCAGGGTCATACTCAGGGACACATAAACTCTCAGCTAGGAGAAGCTGGGGATCGAACTAGCAACCTATTGGTTAGGTGACAACTGCTCTACCTCCTGAGCTAAAACCAAAATATTTGTTCATTAAAAAACGACAGACTTACCCCTTACGTTTTATTTGATGACGGGCAATAAAAAACGACAGTGTTACCCCTATGAGTTATTTGATAAAAAACGACAGTGTTACCCCTTATGTTTTTTTTTGATATCGGAAAATAAAAAAATGACAGTGTTTCCCCTTACGTTTTATCTGATGACGGGCAATAAAAAGCAACAGTGTTACCCCTTATGTTTTTTTTGATGACGGGCAATAAAAAACGTCAGTGTTACCCCTTATGTTTTTTTTTTTTTTGATATCGGGCAATAAAAAATGACTGTGGTACCCCTTATGATTTATTTTGATAAAAAACCGACAGTGTTAACCCCTTATGTTTTTTTTTGATATCGGAAAATAAAAAAATGACAGTGTTTCCCCTTACGTTTTATCTGATGACGGGCCAATAAAAGCAACAGTGTTACCCCTTATGTTTTTATTTGATGAAGGGCAAAAAAAAAACACAGTGTTACCCTTTTTACGTTTTATTTGATGACGGGCACAATAAAAAAACGATAGTGTTATATCCTTTATGTTTTTTTTTTGATGTCGGGCAATAAATAAGACTGATGAAAAGCGACAGTGTTACACCCGTTACTGTTATGTTTTATTTGATGAAGGCAAAAAAAAAACGACAGTGTTACCCCTTACGTTTTATTTGATGACGGGCAATAAAAAAACGACAGTGTTACCCCTTATGTTTTTTTTGACGTCGGGCAATAAAATAAGACAGATAAAAAGCGACAGTGTTACCCCTTACGTTTTATTTGATAAAAGACACCAGTTAGGTTCAGGGGTCATACTCAGGGACACATAAACTTCTCAGCTAGGAGAAAGCTGGGGATCGAACTAGCAACCTTTTGGTTAGGTTGACAAACTGCTCTACCTCCTGAGAGCTTAAAACCAAAAATATTTGTTCAATAAAAAACGACAGACTTAGCCCTTACGTTTTATTTGATGACGGGCAATAAAAAACGACAGTGTTACCCCTTATGTTGTTTTTTTTGATCTGTCGGCAATAAAAAAATGACTTTGTTACCACTTATATGATTTATTTGATAAAAAACGACAGTGTGTTACCCCTTATGTTTTTTTTTGATATCGGAAAATAAAAAAATGACAGTGTTTCCCCTTACGTTTTATCTGATGACGGGCAATAAAAAGCAACAGTGTTACCCCTTATGTTTTATTTGATGACGGGCAATAAAAAACAACAGTGTTACCCCTTATGTTTTATTTGATATTGGGCAAAAAAAAACGACAGTGTTACCCCTTATGTTTTTTTTTGATGTCGGGGAATAAAAAAAGACAGATAAAAAGCGACAGTGTTACCCCTTACGTTTTATCTGATGACGGGCAATAAAAAACAACAGTGTTACCCCTTATGTTTTATTTGACATCGGGCAATAAAAAACGACATGGTTACCCCTTACGTTTTGCTTGATAAAAAAACGACAGTGTTACCCCTTACGTTTTATTTGATGACGGGCAAAAAAAAAACGACAGTGTTACCCCTTATGTTTTATTTGATGACAGGCAATAAAAAACGACAGTGTTATCCCTATGAGTTATTTGATAAAAAACGACAGTGTTACCCCTTATGTTTTTTTTTGATATCGGAAAATAAAAAAATGACAGTGTTTCCCCTTACGTTTTATGTGATGGCGGGCAATAAAAAGCAACAGTGTTACCCCTTATGTTTTATTTGATGAAGGGCAAAAAAAAACCACACAGTGTTACCCTTTACGTTTTATTTGATGACGGGCAATAAAAAACGATAGTGTTTTCCTTATTTTTGATGTCGGGCAATAAATAAAGACTGATGAAAAGCGACAGTGTTACCCCTTATGTTTTATTTGATGAAGGGCAAAAAAAAACGACAGTGTTACCCCTTACGTTTTATTTGATGACGGGCAATAAAAAACGACAGTGTTACCCCTTACGTTTTATTTGATGACGGGCCAATAAAAAAACGACAGTGTTACCCCTTATGTTTTATTTGATGAGCAGGGCAAAAAAAACGACAGTGTTTACCGTACCTTACGTTTTATTTGATGACGGGAAATAAAAAACGATAGTTTTATCTCCCATATAAAAAGCAACAGTGTTACCCCTTATGTTTTATTTGATGAAGGGCAAAAAAAAACGACAGTGTTACCCCTTACGTTTTATTTGATGACGGGCAATAAAAAACGATAGTGTTATCCCTTATGTTTTTTTTTGATGTCGGGCAATAAAAAAAGACAGATAAAAAGCGACAGTGTTACCCCTTATGTTTTATTTGATGAAGGGCAAAAAAAAACGACAGTGTTACCCCTTACGTTTTATTTGACGTAAGGGGTAACACTGTTTATCTGATGACGGGCCATAAAAAACAACAGTGTTACCCCTTATGTTTTATTTGATGACGGGCAATAAAAAACGACACTAATACCCCTTATGTTTTATTTGATATCGGGCAAAAAAAACACGACAGTGTTACCCCTTATGTTTTATTTGATGACAGGCAATAAAAAACGACAGTGTTACCCCTTATGTTTTTTTTGATATCGGGCAATAAAAAACGACAGTGTTATCCCTTACGTTTTGTTTGATAAAAAACGACAGTGTTACCCCTTACGTTTTATCTGATAACGGGCAATAAAAAACGACAGTGTTACCCCTTACGTTTTATCTGATGACGGGCGATAAAAAACAACAGTGTTACCCCTTACGTTTTATTTGATGACGGGCAATAAAAACGACAGTGTTACCCCTTATGTGTTTTTTTTGACGTCGGGGCAATAAATATAAGACAGATAAAAAAGCGCGACAGTGTTACCCCTTACGTTTTTATTTGATAAAAAGACACCAGTTAGGTTCAGGGTCATACTCAGGGACACATAAACTCTCAGCTAGAAGAGAGCTGGGGATCGAACTAGCAACCTATTGGTTAGGTGACAACTGCTCTACATCCTGAGCTAAAACCAAAATATTTGTTCATTAAAAAACGACAGACTTACCCCTTACGTTTTATTTGATGACGGGCAATAAAAAACGACATTGTTACCCCTTATGATTTATTTGATAAAAAACGACAGTGTTACCCCTTATGTTTTTTTTGATATCGGAAAGTAAAAAAATGACAGTGTTACCCCTTACGTTTTATCTGATGGCGGGCAATAAAAAGCAACAGTGTTACCCCTCATGTTTTATTTGATGACGGGCAATAAAAAACGACAGTGTTACCCCTATGAGTTATTTGATAAAAAACGACAGTGTTACCCCTTATGTTTTTTTTGATATCGGAAAATAAAAAAATGACAGTGTTTCCCCTTACGTTTTATCTGATGACGGGCAATAAAAAGCAACAGTGTTACCCCTTATGTTTTATTTGATGACGGGCAATAAAAAACGACAGTGTTACCCCTTATGTTTTTTTTTTGATATCGGGCAATAAAAAATGACTGTGGTACCCCTTATGATTTATTTGATAAAAAACGACAGTGTTACCCCTTATGTTTTTTTTTGATATCGGAAAATAAAAAAATGACAGTGTTTCCCCTTACGTTTTATCTGATGACGGGCAATAAAAAGCAACAGTGTTACCCCTTATGTTTTATTTGATGAAGGGCAAAAAAAAACCACAGTGTTACCCCTTACGTTTTATTTGATGACGGGCAATAAAAAACGATAGTGTTATCCCTTATGTTTTTTTTTGATGTCGGGCAATAAATAAAGACTGATAAAAAGCGACAGTGTTACCCCTTATGTTTTATTTGATGAAGGGCAAAAAAAAACGACAGTGTTACCCCTTACGTTTTATTTGATGACGGGCAATAAAAAACGACAGTGTTACCCCTTATGTTTTTTTTGACGTCGGGCAATAAAATAAGACAGATAAAAAGCGACAGTGTTACCCCTTACGTTTTATTTGATAAAAGACACCAGTTAGGTTCAGGGTCATACTCAGGGACACATAAACTCTCAGCTAGGAGAAGCTGGGGATCGAACTAGCAACCTATTGGTTAGGTGACAACTGCTCTACCTCCTGAGCTAAAACCAAAATATTTGTTCAATAAAAAACGACACACTTACCCCTTACGTTTTATTTGATGACGGGCAATAAAAAACGACAGTGTTACCCCTTATGTTGTTTTTTTTGATATCGGGCAATAAAAAATGACTGTGTTACCACTTATGATTTATTTGATAAAAAACGACAGTGTTACCCCTTATGTTTTTTTTTGATATCGGAAAATAAAAAAATGACAGTGTTTCCCCTTACGTTTTATCTGATGACGGGCAATAAAAAGCAACAGTGTTACCCCTTATGTTTTATTTGATGACGGGCAATAAAAAACAACAGTGTTACCCCTTATGTTTTATTTGATATTGGGCAAAAAAAAACGACAGTGTTACCCCTTATGTTTTTTTTGATATCGGAAAGTAAAAAAATGACAGTGTTACCCCTTACGTTTTATCTGATGGCGGGCAATAAAAAGCAACAGTGTTACCCCTCATGTTTTATTTGATGACGGGCAATAAAAAACGACAGTGTTACCCCTTATGTTTTTTTTGATATCGGGCAATAAAAAATGACAGTGTTACCCCTTATGATTTATTTGATAAAAAACGACAGTGTTACCCCTTATGTTATTTTGATATCAGAAAATAAAAAATGACAGTGTTTCCCCTTACGTTTTATCTGATGACGGGCAATAAAAAGCAACAGTGTTACCCCTTATGTTTTTTTTGATGTCGGGCAAAAAAAAAACGACAGTGTTACCCCTTATGTTTTATTTGATGAAGGGCAAAAAAAAACGACAGTGTTACCCCTTACGTTTTATTTGATGACGGGCAATAAAAAACGATAGTGTTATCCCTTATGTTTTTTTTTGATGTCGGGCAATAAAAAAAGACAGATAAAAAGCGACAGTGTTACCCCTTACGTTTTATCTGATGACGGGCAATAAAAAACAACAGTGTTACCCCTTATGTTTTATTTGATGACGGGCAATAAAAAACAACACTAATACCCCTTATGTTTTATTTGATATCGGGCAAAAAAAACACGACAGTGTTACCCCTTATGTTTTATTTGATGACAGGCAATAAAAAACGACAGTGTTACCCCTTATGTTTTTTTTGATATCGGGCAATAAAAAACGACAGTGTTACCCCTTACGTTTTGTTTGATAAAAAACGACAGTGTTACCCCTTACGTTTTATCTGATGACGGGCAATAAAAAACGACAGTGTTACCCCTTACGTTTTATCTGATGACGGGCAATAAAAAATGACAGTGTTACCCCTTACGTTTTATTTGATGACGGGCAATAAAAAGCAACAGTGTTACCCCTTATGTTTTATTTGATGACGGGCAATAAAAAACAAGTGTTACCCCTTACGTTTTATTTGATGATACCACCCACACCATATGGAAGCTATAGAGTGGCGAAGTCACGCCCTTTCCGGTAGGGCTCATGGGACCTATAAGATCGAAAAATATGAATGGAGTCAATGGAGAGAAAACAATTATCTTCTGGTCCCAGTCTTTATATGCCCTGGATTACACATATGTTATTTGTGGATTTAAATTATATTTTTTTATGAAACAAAAACAAACAGGAATTCCACTTCTCTTGAAATTTTCTGTGCTCATCTTGTATGCTTCTTATTTTTCGTTTTTTACTTACACCTGCCGTTTCTCTGCTCGTTCCCTCTCCGATGTCTTCCTGCTGATTTTTGTCCTCAGACTCTTTTCCCTCATCCACTCCACTAGCAACACTGTCTGTTCGTCTGGTTTTTGAGTTCTTTTCTGTCCCTTTTTTAATTAAAAACCGGTCCATTTCGTATTTCAGCTGGCAAGCGGAGCGTGCGCGGCGTGCGCGGCGTGAGCGGCGTGCGCGGCGTATGCGGCGTACGCAGCGTGCGCAACGTGCGCGGCGTGCGGAGCGTGCGTGTCGTGCGCGGCGTGCGCGGCGTACGCGGCGTGCGTGGCGTACGCGGCGCGTGCGGCGCTAGCGGAGCCCCCCTTTAAATTCTGAGCGGTCACGTGTTGTAAACAATGCCACACGCTTGCGGGCTGTTGCCAGGTTTGACAGGTTGACAATTCCCCCTTTAGGGATCATCATTAAGGCTTAATAATTTTAAATTCTCCTTGATTATTTGGGTGAACAGACAAGTATAATTCAGATGTTTGCGTTTTTGTAGTGCAGTGTTGTACGTTTATGAAGCACATTTGAAAAAATGTATTGGCTGTGTTACTACATAGGAAAATACCATGCGACCCGCCAATTATAGCTTGACGAGCCGCATGTGGCTTGCAAGCCGCGCAATGAGTAATGCTGGCCTAGAGAAAACACAATGAGAAAGACTTACACGTCTCGTATGTGACGTCACGCTCCCTGCGACTGGCGTGGACAAGACCGACAATCTCCCCATCGGCATAACAAATATTATATAATGGTTTATAATGGTTTTCACCTCTTTCGATGCTGTTATCCTCCCCTTGGAAAAAAGCGATGAAATGGAGCAGAAAGATCGCCACGTCGGTACCAAGAGTGTTGGTGACGTAGCCTATATAATTCGCATTGAGAGCAGCGAGGGGCTGTTCACAAAGCGGCCTCACACAAAAGCTAACATTATCAAACAACTTTTTTTTTGGTTTTCTTTGCATGAAAAATTATAATTTAAATCCACAAACAACATATGTGTAATCCAGGGAATATAAAGACTGGGACCATAAAATAATTACTTTCTCTCCATTGAAACCCATTCATATTTTACGATCTCAGAGGTGGGGGTCTACTAGAAGGGGCGGACTCACGAGCAGAAAACCAATTAATGAAACGATGGCCAATCGGAAAATACCTTTTAATTTCGTCATAATGTTCCTAGTGTGGGACGATAGTCAACCATGTTTTGATAGAAAAGCCAATTCATTTAATTGTCAGGAGTTTAGAACATGGACATCTTAAATTTAAATCTGAATTAGACAAAATATAACGTTTGGTAGTTTCTCTCTCAGTTGTTAGTATCCCTATTGTAATTTAATCTGATTGCTTATCATTAATATGGTTGCCAGTACAGCACAATTGTTTTGTGATTCTTTAGCCCATTTGTTGCTGACACTCACAGATGTTCTTACCAGTATAGGTTCTGTTTATTACAGCAGGCGTGGATGTTATTTTCCTGTGCTACAAATGAACTAGAATTCCACATGCAAACTAAAACTCTGAGAAGGGGGGGGCTTGTTATAAGATTAAGCTTCTGCCGCGATATTTGATTATGACCTATAAAATACATTCATTCATTCAAAACATCTTGAGTTCCAAAGGATACTGAAAATTGTTTGCGATTCAGTTAAAATATTTAAAGATATCAAAATATATTAAAATTGAAATAAGGTGGGATCCTTGTGTGCTGTCGGTTACACATTTCTGTCAAGACTTTGTTGTCTTCATGGCATTTACTGTACCCCATTGGTAGTCAGATGAACTGCATTACAACTGTATTTATGTATTTATGTATTTTTCACCGTAACAGTATGGTCTATCAACCCAGTCAATAGTAAATAGGCTAATGTTGCGGGGAGCCTAAACTATATCTGAACATAAATAACATAAACAACTTAAGACAGCATTTTAATGTTTTTAATTGAAAACAGACACTTTATATATTAGATAGTTGTGTCAATGTGTGTTTATAAAAAAATAGATATATTACAAAACTATAGACTAGGGTCTGATGTTAACTCAAAACTGTAAACTGATAACTTTGAAAAACAAGACTTCATTCACAGGTGACTTAACATTTAAAGCTCAGTGGCCGCGTTCCAGTTCACTATAAAAAAAATAATCTGACCTATACTGACGTTGTATGTTTTCACTTGTCAGTGATCATTAAGCAGTAGCCTTTTCTGTTAATGTTGCCACGCTGCCACAACTCAATGTGTGTGTCTATTTCTGCCATGCCACCACTCGTGAACAGGCTCTACGTCAAGTAGTTCATTTACATCATGCCATTTTCATTAATTTTTTTGACAAACAGATTCTAACTGCTGACGACCCTGTGCGTAAAAGCGCGCCAGTCTTTGTACTTTTGGGTGTGACCCCTAAATCAGTGACCATTGCATGGCCCGATGGTCTCGCAAAGCAATTGATACTGGAGTCCCTTCCTCCCAAATACCTGGGTTTCACACAGTCCGACGAAAAACCTGCTCGACAACCGTGAGTCAAACCGAGCATATAAGACACCACCTCCCAGGCGCAAGCACGCTAGTCTATGTCGTGTCTAAATATAGAGGTTTCTTCCAGTCAACGTCAAAGAAAAGTCAAACTTACTCGGCTGCATTCCATCATTTTGGTCACCTGATTGTTGCGCAAATCTGCGTTGTACCAGTGACGGTACACCACAGGTTGAAAACGAGTTTTTGTCCTCTGCGCGCTGGGCCATCTCTTGTAGACGCGTCTCCTAACTGAGATTACCATGGAGAAGCCTTGCTGAGCCGTGCATGATGGCGCTGTACTGAGTCTGACATTGAACATCCCAGCTGATGAAAA
This sequence comes from Melanogrammus aeglefinus, assembly GCA_900291075.1. NCBI lineage: Eukaryota > Metazoa > Chordata > Actinopteri > Gadiformes > Gadidae > Melanogrammus > Melanogrammus aeglefinus. The sequence goes on along the minus strand of OLKM01003389.1, from coordinate 18,514 downwards.
CAGGTAAGGCTTGAGGAAAGAATGGCTTTACTTTGGTCAGTCAATAGGCCTTCCTAATTTGTAGAATTCACAACAGTAGGTGTGTGTGTGTGCGTGTGTGTGTGTTCCTTCAGTGTTTAATAATGTTACTATGATGTCAGGTAGTTCAGTGATAACCGTAATGTTCTAAGTAATAAATACCCTTTCATTTATGTAGGACACTTTTTAAGGGCAAAGTCTGAGCAAAGTTTCGAAAAACAAAATACAGCTTAAAAGGTATGAGCGTTTAATCAAAACGAGTTTGGTAAGGGAAGCCACCTTGCTTCAGACAACCTGTCAGACAAGTGGAGGATGTTGGGTGTGTTAGATGGTGAGGAATAATATCACACCCAGGAAGGATTTTTCAACTGGTGTGACTCGTTGGATAGACAGACATGGCAATCATGCATCATCGCAACAGGTTTCTTTACTGGGGTTGTCCATATAAACTCAATTCAATTAATTCAATGTTTGTAAGAGCCCTAATCATCTTAATAACTTTGATACAATCGTGTGCACTCCAAACCCTTTGTTCATTAGTATTGAATCAGAAGCTGGCAGGCTCCATTATTGTTATTAGCAACCATGTATATCATTATACAAATCAAAGTCATTGTCCTCCCCAAGCACACTTTTAAGTCCTGACATGTCCACAGTTTGGATGAGGTCACGACATTCACATGTTGCGCCTAATACAAAAAGTGTTACTCAACACCGTCCCGTCCCTGTCGCACACAGCCCAGGCCCGCCATGAGGGACCGACTGAGCTTCCTGCAGGAGCTGTCCGACGGCCAGCCAGAGGCGGTGGAGCAGATTGAGTACGCCGAATCCTCGGCCGCCTCCGACTCCTACAGTAACGTGGACCTGGAGGACCTCCAGTCTGTGGCGGTGGTGTTTGACACCAGCCAGGACCTGGACGAGGTCCTGGGCAAGGCCCAGGAGATCCACCGCGAAGTGCAGCTCATCCGGCTGGAGACCAAACGTCTGCGGGAGCAGAACGCCCGTGTGCTCCAGGGCACCACGCGCATGAGCGCCATCAAGCGCGACGCCAACGCCATCGGCACGGACATCAAGCTGCGTGCGGAGGGCGTGCTGCAGAAGCTGCGCGACATGGACCACGAGGCGCGCAAGATGGAGGAGGTGCACGGCGCCAACGCCGCCGTGTCCCGCATCGCCCGCACGCAGTACGCCTGCCTCAGCAACGGCTTCCGGGACACCATGTTCGACTACAACGAGGCTGAGATGAGCCACCGGGAGAACTGCAAGGCCCACATCCAGAGGCAGATGGAGATTGTGGGCCGGGAGACGACGGGCGAGGAGGTGGAGGAGATGATTGAGACGGGCCAGTGGAACATCTTCGGCGGCGAGCTGCTGGCCGAGGGGAAAACGGCGCGCTCGGCGCTGACGCAGGTCGAGAAGCGCCACCAGGACCTGGTGGAGCTGGAGACGCGCATCAAGAACATCCATGAGATCTTCTTGGACATCGCCCTGCTGGTGGAGGAGCAGGGACCCATGCTGACGTCCATCCAGAGCAACATCCAGAAGACGGACGGACACATCCAGGAGGCGCTGATGAAGCTGGGCCGGGCCAAGAGGCACGACAAGAACAACCCCTTCAAGAAGATGTTCTGCAGCTGCTTCCCCTGTTATAAATAAAGCGTGATGGAGCAGGCGGTGGAGCAGGCCCCGATAGCCTCCTGATGGGTCAGACCACGCTAAACCTAATAGGGGTGAATGTCAAAGTACTGTGGGGTTTTCCCCGTCATTAAGCTCTCAGGGGTGTTGATTAACAAATACACGGCACTTTACACAAAGCTGTCAAGAGATGTTTAGGTGTCCAACAAAGATGATCACAATATTATGGTCCAAACCCAATGACTTTCATTGTGTCCGATTTAAGTGGATATTTAAAATGGTGTCTGTTATGTAAGGGTTTGAATTCTTAGAATTCTACTGATTTGGGTTTAAAACTTGAATGCCAATAAACTGTTGTGGTGCTACATTGCATCAATAATATTATTATGCTGTATTCGTTTTGGACCATCAACGATACAATTCACAGTTCAGCAATACCCAAATAAACCTTCATATTGTAAAAATTGCACATAAGTTGAACTTTCGCCAAGCACGGACAATGATGTCAACAATGTAACAAGTGATGCTCATCCACTGATAATGTATTTAGCATAATTAGAAACACAATATGTATGTTATTTCTTTGTACTCAGGTGTCATTTATCCTGCATAAATTATAAAATCACTTCATTGTTTTTCTCTGTGTGAGTGGGAAACGAATTCTTCCAAATCGTAAGCCTATTAGCATATTTCAAGGAATTGAGCGTCAATAATGCCTTAGTCAAATAGATGACTTAAGCAGATAGTGATTATAGAATGTAAAAGGAACTCTGATTGGTCTATAGGATATAGCCAATGAGACCCCGCGAATCAGCAGCATTAGGAGAGTAGAGTTAGGTTAGATATCACAATTTGGCCAAAATATGACTCAGGAAATTATGCTATGAGGCTCATGATATGCATGAATGTAAAATTTACATTCATGAAATGGAATGTAATGAATGTAATGTAGTGGAATTATTCATTTACTAAATGAATAATTCCACAACTCAAATACATCATATTATTATTATATGCTGCTTTGAATTGTGTTCACAATAAATAAAAGAAACTGTTGAACATTAAATGCCGTCTACAATTGTCATTTCTATCAAAGTGCTGTCTCAGTTTTCATATACACACATATAATTCCCGTATAATTTGTGCTACTAATTACCCCTTAGCCAGTCCTTATTCTATTTCCATAGGTGGACATACTTATTAGGCCTATACAACATATTCTAAACATATTCAAGCTGTTTGGATAGATTTAATCAGATGGATTCCTAAGATACTTTCAAAAAAGAGTTGCATCCTTTTAGGGAATTCCTGTACGGTCAATGAGTCATCTGTCACCTGTCCCGTCTCCTAGGTAGGTGTGGCTGTCATCGCTTCTGAGCAGGATGCGGGTGAACCACATTTTGTTGTCAGGCACTGAATGGATGCTCATGTATGTCTGACTTGGACTCTCTCCTGAAACCTCCATGGTTGGACTAGGTGATTTGTGTGACCAACCCGGACCCTAACCCACATGGATGAGTTAAAATAATAATTATTTGGATCCTAAGGAGGAGGCTAAAAAGAAGGTAAGACACGTAATAACAAGTTGTTATTAAAGCATTTGCTTTCACTTGCTCAGGTTAACGCTGTAGTCAAACCTGTTGGCAGGTAGGTCATTAATAGGTGCTGCCTTACCCACATAGCAAATGGTGCTCTGCTGATGAACCTATTAGTTCCATGAGTAAACAATGAGTTTAACATTAAGTTATCAAGGTAAAGGCCTCCACTTTTGCTGTGTATGTGTTTTCACACTTATATTTCCATTTCACATATAAGAATACTTTCTTTTAAATCATAAAATAAAATGAATTTCTATGTGCTAAAAAGACGATGGAGGTTATCTAAAACAACCGATGTATTTATAAAATACATTTCCTCTTTAGATCAACATGTCCACATATCAGCCTTCATGGCTGAAAAGAAAGTTTGCTTCCTTGTTCCTTAAAAAAAACATTCCTTGCTTCCTGACAGTATCACTGACACAATGCCTTCTATTTAATAGAACAATGGTTTCAGACATGTTTCTATTTATGGTTTGGTTGGTTAGAGTTAAATTATAAATGTGCAAAAAGGAGTGTTGGGGGGTTTCCCATTAAGTAATGGGACGCGTTCCATTACTTAATGGGAAACATCACTGTGACTCATAAACAATACCGGATCTGGATCTGAATTGCTGTAAAACCGAATCACAGCTTAATTGACAGCTTCCTTGGTCCTCCTGTTGCTTATTCCTTTGATGTATGTGAAATCACAATCTGTAGGTGAGCCTATGGAACTTATAATGTATTATGAGATATGCCATGACATGACTCCTGTGCTTTAATGATCGGGATCACGATAACTAAATCCCAGGTGTCCTTTCTAATGCAGTACATCACCCGTTGACCCCAGGAAATATGGCCACTGACTTTAATTCCCTTCAGCTTAATTTCCCAGGCAGGATGAGGGACCGACTGGAGATGCTGCAGACCATCCGGGAAGAGGAGTGCGACTCAGAGTCTGAGCTGTCCTTTCGGGACTGTGACTCGGAGCAGCTCGACTTTTCCCAAGAGGCGGTGGTCTTCCAGGACCCCGACGACCTGCACGGCGTCCTGAAAGAGGCCCACTCCCTGCGGAAAGAGGTGACCCTGCTCCGCCTCGAGGTCAACCGGCTCATCCGGCACAACGAACGCTTCGGCACCAGCATGCGCCGCCTCACCCTCCTCAAGCAGGACTCGGACTCCATCGCCAGGGGGATCCACCGCCGCGGCGAGGCCCTCTTCGTCCGGCTCAAGGTCCTGGGGGAGCACAGCCGCGCGCTCGAGGAGCTGAAGGGCCCCACCTCGGCCCTGAGCCGCATCTCCAAGGGCCAGCATTGCGCGCTCAACCGGGCCTTCAAGGGCATCATGGACGACTACAACCGGGCCGAGGAGATGCAGCGGGTCAAGTGCCGCGGGCGGCTCCAGAGGCAAGCCTCCATCCTGGGGACGGACATCAGCGACGAGCAGCTGGACGAGGTGGTGGAACAAGGGGGGAAGGGGTGGGCCGAGCTGTCCCAGAGTCTGCAGACCGACGGCGCGCGTACTAGCCGCCTGGCGCTGTGCGATATCAAGGGCCGGCACAAGGAGCTGGTGGAGCTAGAGGCCAGGATAAAGGAGGTGCATGACCTGTTCCAAAACATGGCCATGATGGTGGAGGAGCAGGGGTGCCTGATCGACAATATCGAGAACAATGTGTGTAGAACGCAGGAGTACGTACAGGACACCAATGTACACATCAAGACGGCGTTGAAGTTCAAGCGGAAGAACCCCTTTAAGCACTGCTGCCCTTGTCTACCGTGTTGGCGCCCGGTTGTGTAGAGCGACATATTATCTTATACCTCAGAAGTGCAATGTATTTATGATTCTTTTAGTTTTCTTAGATAGTTTGATATGGTAAGGGAAGTCAAAAAAGGACTTGCACTTGACGATCGAGATAAGCGTCTGCAAAGACACAAGATACTACATTTAGCGTTATATTTGTGGATGGTCATATCAAATCAAATACTTGGGACTGTAAAGTCAGCTGTTACATATGAACTCATGAAGGTTTCATCGGTGAGGAGATAGCGAAGCACAGAAATATACAAGTCCATACTAATCAAGATGTCTTTATTTATTCACATATTGTTTTACATTAATGTTCTGCAAAATACAAAGACAGATTCATAGCAATATTTTTTTTTATTATTCAAACAAATGAAGATGAAAGAGGAAAAAGTGATTCTTGTGTTTTCTGAAATTGAATAAATCCATCCTGTTGTCTCAAGTCTTCCTTATGTTGTTGAACTCAACATTATAAGCAAAAAACTAATGAGGTCAGACAACATTATCTTACAGAAGGCCCAGCGAGTGTGAAGGGTTTTGGTCCAATTCCACAACATACTGTACACCAGTGTTTTTTAACTGGTCTAACCTTAATTCCCACAAGTGTGATTTGTCTCTGGGACCAGAACAGAAAGGTCGCGTTTGCGACCCACCAGGGGTGTATTCACTGCAGTACACTGCTTTACTGACTCAATCAAAGCAACATGTTATAAAGATAACAGTGGGGTTCATCAACTCCATCTACTGCTAATATACAGCAAATCACTACCAGGAGACCTTAGGTGTATATCCTGCGACAGGTCTTTATTGACCAAGGTCTTCTACCTTGACTTTAAATTACCTTACATTACTCAGTCAAGATTATACAGACATCGAATCCCAACATGGACACAGCACTAAAGACTGTGAATATTATGTCGTTTAGGGCAATGACTGACTACCCCTGGTTCGATACGAATGTTTCACCCTTTGTAAAACGAATATTGACATAAAATGTGGTCCCAGTAGTCATTGAGACATTGTAAAGTTAAAAGGTGAATTCATATTGTGCATTTACTGCCGCATGCAGGGTACTGTTTCGTATATTTTCAGTGATATTAAATCAGCTCCTCTCCTCACTTTAGCCGTCGAACTTCTAAACGCCGACTATTGAGAAGGCACACGCTATATCGGATCGAACTCGTTAGCATAGTAAGCTAACGACCAGGCTAACAGTTAGCTTACTACGCTAACGAGTTCCGATTGTTGTGTTTGGGAGGAGTCTCCTACCAGCTGCTAGCGTGTCATCCCCTCGACAGTTCGTGTTGGCTCATCTACTCTCTTCAAATACTCACCGTGTACTCCGAGGGGGAAGTACACGAAATAATATATAACTCCGGGGTACACGGTACAGTAGTACCACTACGAATCATTACAATATAGCTCCGCCATGGCATTGTACGCACCAGGATGGCCGAGTGGTTAAGGCGTTGGACTTAAGATCCAATGGACATGTGTCCGCGTGGGTTCGAACCCCACTCCTGGTAGTTGCTTTTTGCCGACTTGCTCGTCTGTTATAGATGGAGGTGGACAACAGTTACCCTGATTGAATCTGCGCGGCCCCGCTCAGATCTGTAGGCTGATTCTTAACATATTGAGAACACAACAGACCGACTTAAGACAGCATGATGAACGATCAACTCATAAATCCACCTAGTTTCGTTTATAAACATCATTCACTCACTCACATCATTCAATTTTGAAGGTTTTACTTTCAAAACAGCAGTGATTATGTGAAGAAAGACGTATCGTAACCTGGAGGATTAAGGATAGTATGATATTACAAACTATGATTTGTGAAGGCGATACAATTGAACTTTTCTCATTGGATGGCTGTCCCAGCCCGCCTCCTACCGGTGGATGCTGGTACTGTTGATCCAAGTGGATGTGGAGCAGATAAAAGTACACGCATACACACATTATAACTTTAGTTTAGGCAAAAGCTTATCTTTTCCCAAAAAAGTCCATCTATATCCAATTTTTGTTTCAAGCGTATAAGCCACTTTTCTCTAGTCGTTTCAAGTATACCGTGCAGAGCCGGGTAGTCGGTCCGCTCCGGTTCCTTCCGGGAGAGTCGCTGCCAGCCACCGGGCAGGGCGCTGTAAGGTGTGAGGTAGGTGAGTCGTAATGGAATAGTACTGTTGAATGAATTACAATTCTTTAGAAATGAGTTCAATGTGATAAAGACATTACCACAGAAGAGGGCGCTAGAGGACTTACAGTTGGCAGACTCAGCCGGTTTCGCGCACATGCACGTGTAACGGGTGTTGAACTGCGTTGTGTTGCGAATGCGTTGGAAGGGTGGAAGGACGGCTGGACAACAATGGAGGGTTTCTCATTTATTGGAATCTGGATGAGCCAAAGAAAATCATGTAAACCGCCATAGCCAGGACCACATTCCCGTCTCCACTCAGATAGCCAACCGCATTCTGACAATATATAATAACATAAAAATAAACAAGATAGCATAATGAATGCGATTTGACTGCACTCCAACAAACATAAACATAACCAGCATAGATAATATACACAACACAGATAAATCATTCATACCTGGACGAGACAAAGAAAATCATGTCACCGCATGTAAACCACCATAGCCAGGACCACATTCCCGCCTAGCAAACAAACAAACGGATACTCTGACGCACATAATAAACTCTCAAAAGTTACTTTTGCAAAGCGTTATAGCTGTTATAACGGTGCTGTAGCATGTTCATATATAACATTCACATTATCTACAAAACGATTTATATGCTTAAATTGTGACGACAAATAAATCAACATACCTCCACCCAGATAGCCAACCGCATTCTGAGCTTGGCGCTGCATATACGCAAAGTCCTTCTAGGCAAGTCCTCTCACTCGCGGCCATTTTGGACACGCCTTTCGGGCAGCTATTTGGTCTTAACAAGACCAGGGCCCTATCTAATGAATAGGGAGAGAGCTGTATCTCCATTTTCCGAGATCTAAGGGGCATAAAAAACACATGTTTGAAATCACGATGAAAAACAGACTAAAATCGCTGAAAGAGTTTGGTGGTTTTGTATCAAATTAACGTTTAAAAGCACTTTTTCTTACAGGTAAGCTTGGACTGCGCATGCGCAATGCTTCACGACAGTTTTAATTTACGGCAAAACAACACCGGCACTGACAGCAAGACCAGAGTTCTTTTTTTTTTTTCTTTTTTTTGTTGTAATGTAATATAAAATCTGGTGCATATCATGAATATGTTATGTTTTGCGCCCAAAAAAATAGGCGCAATTGTCCTTTTTTGAAAATATCATTTTGAAAGTTTGGTTCTTCCCTCCTGATTGAAAATAACTTCCAAGTGTCGCAAAAAGCGTGACCGCGTAGGACATGCAAAATGATTGGAGCAACGGCACCGGAAGAGGCGGGACATGTGCGAACAACTGCCATCTTGGCGTTACGAAGTTCCCCCATGCATTTCATGGGTGTTTTTTTCAGTGATGTGTCTCCTCCTCTATAGTGTCTCTGATAAACGTCACTAAAACGCGAACTTTTCTTAAAGCGACAGTACAGCTATTGAAAACACATTGACATAGGGGTGGGAACAGGTTACAAAAGGGACCTTTCACATAGCTTAAACACATATTTACTTCTTACTAATCAGAATTTGGTGACATTTCAACATAACTAAAACATGTTGTTCACCCTGGTTACACATGCAAACTATTTATTGTCAGTAATCCATGTCTTAATTTTGACATGTGATCTACCGTAGGCTACCACCTATAAGTATAATGATAAGTCTGAATAATAATAACAACTATTATAATAACAACTATTATTATAATTATAAAAATCAAACCCTGCACATTGGTGGAGATACGAGAAAAGAGTTTGGGTGTCTTGTTTTCGCTAAGGTGGGTGGTCTCTAAACCCAGTGAGACCACCCAAATACAACTTCCCCCATTAGTCCAGTATCCATGGCAACACTGCTAACCAAAATCCCAGCCAATGAAAACATAATGGTTGATATATGTAGGCCTATTTCTCTTTTTAAATACCTAGCTACCTTGTGACTAATCATTTCATCCCGGCTGCTGAGGTCAGTCTGTTAAAGTTTTGGCATGCTTAGCCTAATGTTGAGTGTTTAACTTGACCTAAAAGACACGCTTAATTTGGTCTCTGGACCGGTCTCTGGTAGAGGAGATCTAGAGATGGCGGTGGTCTGTAGGGCTGTCCTGGGTTAACTTCTCACCCACTCAGTGTCCCACGCTGGTATTCACACTGATAACCTCAGAGGAGAGGGTGAGTAAGGATATCAGGTCTGAGGAGAGCATTTTCTGGCACCGGAGAGGCCAGATGAATACCTTATCATTTTGTAAACACTATGTTTGTCAGCTATCTAGCCTGCTCATCTTTGTGCAGTGCCACAAGTACTCCACTTGTTCGGACCTCCTCACGAGTTATAACTTATCAAGGCTCCGATAGAGTTAGCCCGTTCTGCTCCTATTATGGAGTGTATCATCGCACCAGGTCGTGTTGGAGGTCGGGGCCTTCCCCAGGCCTGAGAAAAAGCCGGGTTTGCTCTCTGGAGCTGGGCCTCATCCACCAGGGTGAAAGGGGAGGGCCCAGCAGGGGCCATTAGAGAGAGCAGCATCGGCCGCGCCGGGAACAGCTCCATCCAGGCCAGGGAGCCCCTCCCCCCCCCTCACAGCCTGGGACCCTGGAGGAGGTTGGGGTCGTCGCTCCTGTCATAAGTTACCTTTTCCTGACAGCTCTCCCAGGATCTTCCTACTTCTCTCTCCATTGGATGTTTAGCACAAGGATGCTGTTGATGGCCTTCATGGGACTGGGCCTTTGGCTTGGAAGAAGTAGCAGGTAGTAGCAGACTGTAGTAGTAAGTAGCAGGATGTAGTAGCAGGAAATGGCAGAAAGTACTAGGAAGAAAGTAAAAAGTAGTAGGAAGTATCAGAAGGAAGTATCAGGCAGTATCAGGGAGTAGCAGGAAGTAGCAGGACGTAGCAGGAAGTTGCAGGAAGGCAGTTGAAGCCTCTGGTAAAACATGCTGACGCTGCCTATAGATTAGGGCCGGGTTACATTTTGATACGGTTATTTAGGTCTTTATGGTCTGGGTTAGATAACGTGTTTGCTTTGATATGCCCAGGCAAGATAAGAAGGCTCTTGGAAATAAATGAAATCTTTGTTGGGAGGGAGTATGAATTGCTTTATGGCGGATTATGGCATGTTAGTTGTTCGTTATTCAAATGTAGGCTACTTTTTCATTTGTTGTTGCATCTACTGTTTTTCTAAACGTGAGTCCCTCTCCAGAAGACGTCACTACTGAGGTCCATGACCCAATGTTTGCCGGCATTACATTTGGTTCAATTCTGGACAGTCTTTTTGTATCTTGTCAGTTTTTCATCAATAGTTTAGGTCACCCAATGCTTATGTATTTCTAACATGCCACCAATAGAATAGCATATAAATATTATACCTAAAGTTTAACATTTGCATAAAGCCATCGATTTCTTGATGTAAAACATTTCTTGATTGCCGAGATAATGTCATCAAACCATTTATAACCTGCATGGCAAGGTATTTGATTGCATCCCATATTAACCACAATCAATTATTTGGATACCAAATGGCCAAATAAATAACACTTGAGACCCCTTGATTTTTTAAATGTTTGCTTAATAAAGGGGTTCAATAGGTCGAGAACTAGCTTGTGAAATGATGATTAAATGCACAACAATGGCTTAAGGAGTAGCCTGAGTAGGCTACCATAAGCCTAAAGGTACATTTAGTAGTTACTAAAATGCGGAATTAATTCTCAACCATAAGCATTTCAATAGGCAATGTTTTCATCAGACTGAGAGAACTTGGATGCAAGAACTCGGGTGTAATTTGTATGTTGGCCAACAGGGGCCGCCATTGAAGCAAGTACGAAAAACTGAACACATCGTCAC
>OLKM01003388.1:25546-37485 GCA_900291075.1 Melanogrammus aeglefinus | reverse complement strand
CTGTCACGGTGACACAGTGACACTTGACAGGATGGTGACAAACTGGTGTTGCACCAGGTTTGCCGAAACAGACGAGGGAAGAAGAGAGATGTTTCATTTTATCGCATCCTAAAAGATGCAGCGAGGAGGCGGAAATGTGGTTAAGTGGTATTAAAGAAGCCAGGAGCCAACAGACACAACAGTGAAAGGTGGGACCCGCCGGCCGTTGGATTTTGGTTGTGCAGCGAACACTTCATATCAGGTGGGTGACGAAATACAGTACATGATTTACAAAAAGTCAGTTTTAATTTTACCTAAGTACTTGAATCATACCATCCAGTTATTATAACTAGCGGACATAGTGACGTCCCTTTTTCAAGATATGGTTCTGGCACAGCCTACCCAGTTAGCAAATTAGCTTGTAGTAAGCTAGTGGTAAACAAACCCGTGTTGACATTCCTTTTTATTTTGTAGGGAGAAAGAGTGACCACCCTTTAAGTCCGGAATTTGTGCCATCGCTTTTTAGCTATTCTTCCGTCTCCCAGAGAAGAGGAGACGAAAGCTAGACTGGAGGTGTTCACCAGGAGGCAGAAGGCGAAATTGCAGAAAATAGAGCAGGCAAAGCTATGTGCAGAAGCCACCCCGTCTAAGGTGGGTAAAACTAGTTGTTAGATTCAAGCCCCCGTGCTGATTGATTATTTTATGTTGGGTCTACTTGTGATCGGTGTTCAAATAGGTAACTGCCATGATATGGTTATAAACAAAAACATACACCAGTCATTTAATGAAGGATAATGTCATGGGGATTTCCATGAAACATCCCAAAACTGTAAACGTGTAAACATGTCATTGTCATCAGTATTGTATGCATATGATAACTTCATTTGCTGCTTCTGTGTTTTCATCAGGGCATCAACTGATTGTCCCCAAAAACAATGCAGCCAACGAGACCAAACCACAGAGCCCTCCATCACAGAAGACCAAGTCATAGAGCCCCCCATCACAGATCCTTTGGAAGATTCAGGTGATGAAGATCCTGTCCAGCCTGATCCAGCAACACCACCATGCACCTCTGAAACCTGTAGTAAGCGCATCAAGTCTCTTGAGCTAGAATGCCAAGCTCTAAGAACTGAAAATATGTTGTTAAGGGACAAAATAAGTAGGAAGACCCTGACAGAGATAAGTTTGCAAAATAATGATAAAAAGGTGAATTTCCTCACTGGGTTAGCAACCTATACATGTCTGATGACCATCTTTCAATATTTGACTCCATTTCTCAAACTTAAGGCATCGATAACATGTTTTCAACAATACATGTTGACTTTGATGAAGCTGCGAATGAACTTGACATTTGACTTTTTAGGTTTTTATTTTGGCATTGACCAAATACTGTCTCCAGACACTTCAAACACTGTGTTAATTTGATTTGATTTAATGGTAGACTGGTGCCAATTCTAGTGGTGTGGCCTGAAAGAGAATCTCTAAAGACATCTCTTCCATATGTATATTAGAAATGGCGGCTATGAGAAGACTGTTGTATCATAGATTGTTTGAAAATATTTCTAGAGAAACCAAGTAGATTGCGACCCAGTTGCACAGTGTTTTCTCAAATACAAATCACATCACACCATGAAATATATTTAATTGCCAATTTGCCCTCAGTTACAATTTTCTTTCATTTTCTACTGGATGGGGAGGTCGCACCAGTGATAAGTTCATTACAGAACACAGTAATTTTTTTAACCCAATATTCTCCCAGGAGACTGTTGTTTTGGCAGACAGGGGGTTTCTGGTGAAAGAGTCTGTTGAAAAGGTGTCAGGCTGAATTAAAAATTCCCGCATTTACTTGTGGGAAAGTTACAGTGTTAGATCCTGTTGACATAAGAGACGCAATACAAGATCTCTAGCCCTCTTAAGAATTTCACATTGAAGAGTCATAGGAGTACTTCGTCAGAAATATACTATCTATACAAAACACTGTGCCAATAACTTTCACAGATATAGAGACAGAAAAATGATGTTACTTAGTCTTGATAAAATTGTGAGTGTATGTGTGTGTGGACTAACAAATGTACCAGATTCTGTGGTGCCCTTTGAGTGATGAATTTGTGTGCCAACAGAAAATAAACCTTTTTGATTGCTTCTCACTTGTTTGTTGTGACTACTTTTTCTCACTCACTCGATATGAATGATCTATCCATGTTTTATGATCGCTACAGATAGTACTACAGACAGTCAGACACAGAAGAGAACAACATTGGCTTTAACAGTTTTTATTAACCAATTAAATATTTACATTGCATCAGCTAGTTCATATTCACACATTGCTGTAATTTAAGTAAGACTAGTAATTAAGTTTTGTTTTTTTTGGGCATTGATAGTTTCTCCTACAGCTTGGACACACCCACTGTTTCGGTACCCTTTTCATCCGAAGGCAGGTTTGGTGGAACTTCTCCACGGCACAGAACCCTGAGGCACAAACAAGCATGTTCCCTGCCGCAGGTGCGCGGCAGTAGCACCACTGTTGCTGGGGACTGGTGTTTGCAGTTGCTTGTTTTGGTGCAGAAAACCATTTGCCTAACAACTCTGGGATTATACATTTTATAAAGAAGGTATGAGCAAGTTCAAGTTCTTTTTGGAAGAATTCTGAGTCGAATGTAATGCGTTCCACAAAGAGTGGCATCATCTTTTTCCGTCCACAGAATAAAATCACCAGTTAATCACATTTCGTAACAAATAGCTGCATCTGGACTTGGTGGAAGTATGCATGGTCTCGCTTTAACTTTAATTTTTCCTTGGGAATCTTGTTCCGGCAAAAGTGTCCAACAGACCTGTACAGCTTCACTGATAGAAAGGTCCTTTGCTGAAAAATGGACACTTTAATTTCTATAACCCCTGTACCACAGCAGCTGCAGGAAAACATACCCATCCGGTGAGGGCCCCAATAAATGGGTGGAGAGTTGATATTTTAAATCCGGCTGGTCTAATCAGGACATCTCTGTGTGATAGACGATGTTGCATTTCGTAGTATTTTCTGGCTAGTTCTTCATTCTTGCATCCCCAACTGAAGAAAGAATGTAAATATTAGGTTTGGACAATAGTAATGCCCCCCACATTACTACTTCCCTGCCCTTAACAAAATGTTTACTGCTGTACTTGGTTTACCCTTCTGCTCTTTTTTTTTAAAGAATAGCCTAGTACTTACTGCATTTACCCTCTCTGTTCATTCACCTCACAACTTCTCTATGCTCATGAATACCTGGTAGCCTCACTGCTGAAAACATGGGACTTTGGGTCACATATCTGTCTTATGAGAGACACTGCTGGCTTTCTGGGGTCTGTTCTTGTTGCTGCTCTGAAGGTAGATCCTGTCACTCTACCACTCCTCTGATCAAACCAAATTCTGGACTTGGACTGGGCTTGCGTCTCCTCCTCTACAATATCACTCTGAAGAAAACATGCCAATCCAGTTACTCAGTTACTCATTTACATTGCAAATTAGCAGCACACACAGCACATGTGCACATAACATGGTAGATCTTAGATTTCAGTCAATAGTAAAAAGAATATGTTCTCTACCTGTTGTTCAGTGACAGTCAAGTCATCAAATATTCCTTCTGCACGCTCTTGTAATTCAGCCAGGCTCAGGTCTCTTGCCTTCTTGTCGTACAAACTGGTAAGGGGTTCAGGTAAATCAAGCTTGACAGCCTTTGGTACATAGGTTGTGGCATACCCGGGAACAACTGACAGAACAGCAGGTCTGCAGGACTTCCCATCTTGAGTCCGACACTGAGAGAGGTTTTGGTAGAACTGCGCTTGCTCAGCAGCAGTCAGGGGTGGGAAAGATGGGGGCGCAGATGTACCCTTGGTGGAATTCCCCTTTTTATTTTGTTGACTACTGTTGAATATGATGTCCTTTCCCTGTTGGTACTCCACATTCTTCCCAGCATCCTCACTGGGAGAGGTCCACTTGCATTTTTTGGACGTGCAGCTGATCTCCTCTCATTGCCTTGCATTGTTTTTTTCCCACAGTCTGAAGAGCACAGCTGACACATGAGAACAACTCTTCCCCAAGTCCTGCTGTGGCAGTTACAGTGGGGTCCCATCACTACACCGTCGTTCCTCACCACCACCCATGGCTTCAGTTGACTGTCATTCAGCCGTTGGGAGTGATTAACCTATGTATGAAATTCAAAAAATATAAATTAAGGTTGAAAATGACAGCCACTTAGGTTGGGTACATTCAAAAACACAAACTATTCAGTATTCAGTATTCAGACAACTTTATTTATCCCCAAGGGGCAATTCGGGTTTAGCAGACTCAGTTTCATTAAAGACAAATAAAAGAAAGAGAAGGGAGACAAAAACAAAGTTCATATCAGGTAAACAGTATATGTGGCACAGACTCTCACCGGCACGTTGTAATAATAAGATAAAAACAGTAATACATACAATGGCACCATAAATATAATAAGTAACAGTAAAATACAACAATATAAAGTGCTGTCCAATGGCCTCGTTCCGGTTTAACCATCGCTGAATGGCAGAGGGAAGAGAAAGGATTTTGCCCGACGGTTTGTCTTGACAAGAGGTGCAGCAAACGACGGCCAGATGGCATTAAAACAAGTCAGAAGACAAACACATGGTCGGGGCTGGGAAAATTATTCCCCGCGCTCTTTTGATCACCTGCTCTCTCCCACAGGGAACTCAGTCTCTCTGGCGGATGGCAATAATCTTGGAGCACACCTTCACAATATTGTACAGGCAGTTCTTGTCCTTGATAGAGAGGCCACCAAACCAACAAATAAAAGAGAATGTTAAAATGCTCTCAAACTAGCAAGTTACAGATGCACTGCAGTAGCTACCCAAGAAAATAAACAAACATGCTAACGTGACACCGCCGTACCTAGTAAAGCTAATAAATGAACAATGCTAACGTGACACTGTCTATCAAACTGGGATAATTTAATACTTACCCTTGCAGTGATGATACCGAAGTCTTTGGATGCAAGACTCCACAGTCGAAGTTGAGTTACAAAGCCGGACTGACACCATTTATAAGCATCCAAGCCTTTGTAAGCTCTGAGGGAGTCCCCAGTGTAGACTGAGGGGAAATTTACCAGATAGCTGTGGATGTCAGCGTAGCGCAAGTCAGGTAAATAATCTTCGTTGGATGTTATGCTCTTGAAAAGCACCCCAGGAGCGTTATATGGGTCACTTATATTTAATCTATGTAATTTTCCAGTATAAAAACGAATTTCATCTAAACTAAAATGGCACGTATACTCGCTCGGTAGGAACTCTTGAAGGCTGCTGGCGCTGGTCGTCATGTTTACTGCCAAAATGGCGTCCGACAACCAAAAGTCACGTGACGCAGGAGCTCAATAGGCGGTAGCGGTCGATGCGGCGTCTACTCTTTATATGTCTATGCTTTCACCCGCACGTCGCGGCAACGTTGAAACTTACGTTGCGGCAACGTATGTTTGGTCATAGTTACGTAACCGCGACGTCGCGGCGACGTAACTGCGTTAGCTGGGTGCAGGGTTTATACAGAGATTCTTAAGTTGAATTTAGTACCTTTTTACTACCTTTTTACTGCCGTCACAATTTTTTTTACTACCAGCACGACTTCAAGCTTCAACTGTAGCAGCTTAAAGTAAATATATATATATATATATACATATATACACACACACACACACACACACACACACACACACACACACACACACACACACACACCACACACACACACACGGTGTAGGCTATGTGAGTGTTTGTGTTAGGGCCAGCGAGAGAGCTACATTGAAGTAAGAGGGAACTCTAACATAGGAGTTGGATTAATTCAAGATGTCCCAACCGGCCTTGGTCCATAGGTTTTTTTACTTAATGTCAAAAAGTAACAATTCCATGACAATTAGAAGACAGACTGGACCTTTTAACACCAAAATGGTTTTAATTAGGGCTCAAAAATGGCAATAAAGTGCAACTTACACTGTAATAATATTTTATTAACAAACAACTTAATAACTTCAACACTGGACACCAAAAATGACCAGAAGAGAGAGAACATAACCAATGATTTTTAACAACAGGCAAACATACGAGTTGCTAATTAAAATTGCAGTCATAGTGCCTCAGCTGTGTGGCTTTTTTCTTTTATCATTTTTTCCACTTGGAGAAGGTCTGCTTTTTTGTCCCTGTGTCTTCTCCGAAGAGAGTTGGATTTTGTGATGAGCTCAGCCATCTTTGTTCCTGCCTTTCCCTCAGCCATCTCTGCATACTTGTCGGCATCATTTCCAAGTGAATGGCACACGCTATTGAGTACCTGCCGCTGGTTCCGGAGGTCCTCAAGCTCTTTCTCTGCTGCTTTCCTCTTAAGCTCTTGTGTGGCGCTCTCCTTTTTTTTCCGCTCACTCTCAAGGTATAGCCTGTATTGTGACCTCGCTGAAGCAGCAGAGGCCAGGAGCTCCTTGGCTCAGAGAACTTTAAGAACGCCACCAACAAACAGTTACCTTATCACAGATTAACCTGAGGCGTCTTCGAGAGATTCATCACGGAGGTTGCACGTTTCTACCTCTTTATTCACCGGAGAAGCCTCTCTCCACTGTGGCTGTTCCATGGGAAAGGAGGAGAGCACTTTGGCAGAACTTTAGCAGGTCAGGGTGGGACGTACAGAGTTTAGAGTGGAGAAGAGACATTCGAGACGCTGCTCTAGGGGTTGGAAGGAAACAAACTCATCTTCTCTGCCCACGACAGAGAGAAAGGATGTGAATTGTTGAATGATGACATCACCTGCAACATTGACAGGTACAAATTAAGATATATTCATTACATTAACACATTCCAGTCAACTTCTTCATCATCCATTCAACAAAAGTACATACAGTGGGTGCGAGTTACGGGGGAGCAGGGGGAGCCATGGCTCCCCTGGTGGCCACCTGAGCTCCCCTGGAAACATGATTTGTGAAATTTGGGGGGAGCTCTAAAATATTGATATGATTGCGAAATTAATTATATTTTGGCCATGGTTTTCCCTCAAAGGTGTAAAATAAGAGAAATAAAATTGTAGTTTTAGTTCGTGATTCATGAAAAAAGTGTTGCCTGCTTGCACGTCGGAGGCGCTGAGCGCATGTGCAATGTTGTGTGTTGTGTATGTGGCGTTGCATCTCCCTAGCTTGTATTGTAAATAATAGCTATTGCCATATTGTTCATGGTTGGTGCCGCTGGCTGCTCTTATCGCGTGTTTGGCTCTGTGTACAGCTATAGCCTTATAGGCTATAGCCCATGTGATGTATGATGGTGATGATGATCGATCGGGTGTTTCATGTAAATATTATTGTACATAGACCTATGGTGTGCGTGCAACGGATTTTCTCTTTATAATAGGCATATGCTGTTGCTATTAATGACAGGATCAGCATTTAAACTTTGCCCCCCTCCAAAAAAAAAAAAAAAAAAAAAGATCGCCCGCCCCCAGCCCCGGCTCCCCCGGACACTGTGGTATAACTCGCACACTGCAGTACATCATAGATACACAACAGTATCTAAAGCATTGGTTCTCAACCTGGGGGGCACAGAAGTCCTGCCTAAATTACAAATTGATCATTGACGCTTTTTTTACACCTCTTAGATTAAAAAGGCAGAAAACCACAAATGAGATTTCTAGCACAAGACCTCAATCAATTTGAATAACCTATCCACTTCTACTGTCCTTATAACGTATTTTCTTACCAGTGCAATGGCACCTGCCAGGTGCTGCCCCTGGATGAAAGTAGTGTACTAATGCCTTCATCTGTTACGATGCACCACTCTGGATCTTTGACCATCTTTTGGGATCCAGGCAGGAATCTGCCCAAACATGGGGATTTCCACGGGGGACTTTTCCTGCAGTTTCTTTACATCCTATCAGACACTGCAAACACTCTTTTTTCTCAGGCTGAGTACAGAGAGTTCCCCTATCTTGGTTCCTGGTTTGCCCAGGAGTGCCTATCAAGATAGACATAAGAACATATAGTCGATGCTTTCTTTGAAAGGAAATGTTTACATAATACTAATGATAATATTAATACTGAACAAACTGTAATTGCTAGTTGATTTGTGCAGGCATCGTAATTCACAAATTCAACTCACAAAACAAATAAACACTGAAAATACCTTGATGGCAGATTCAGCCCCCAAGCCTATGTCTACCCTTTTGAGAGAGACCCAGTTCTTCTCCTCAGAGATGTCAAAATTAATGAGCGTGCAGGGGGCTTTGGTCCTGTAGGAGCCTCCTTTTAATGAACCGCCTCAGTAAACTCTGACGATGATAACAAGCAGATAGTTACCCAGCCATTCAATCAATTAATACAGGTTTACTTTTAAAATAATTAATCAAAATCTATACTTACCAACAGAAGCTCAGGTTAAATCTTTTGCCAAAAAAGGCAACACTGGCTCATCTGTTTGGTATTTAACAAGAAATGGGTTAAAACTTCTCGCAATGGCGAGGAGAATTGAAGCTTTGCCATTAAGAGTGCATCTCCTAGTGCTGCCAGGATGACGTCATAAGAGGCCGTGTTCGGTTTTTGGACCTTCTTCTCCTCAGCAGCATCAACATACTTCCGAATCATGGGCCAAACTTCCAGGAATCTCTCTGCAACCGGCACATTTTCGACCCATCTGTGGCCGCAGAAAGAGAGGGGAAAGCAGGATGATCCGGTTATGTTGGTGTAGTCCTCTCTTCGGGCAGGAACGTTGTGGAAGAGAAAATGGAGCGCGCGCAGGAGTTTGTCAATTTGCCAGGCTGTGAAGCCTGCCTTCATGGCATTGTGAGGGTGTGGCAGTCCACAGTCCAACACCTCGGAACCATCAGACTTGGAGTACCTCCGTACAGCTCAGCATGCTCTTTTTGAAGGAGATCCAGGAGTTGAAGTTCACATTAGGGCCATCCATTCCAACTGAGAGAAGCTCCTCAGTGTTGAGTGTGCCAAAACATACCTGTGAATTATCACACAGAAGAAAGTTTGATTAAATAACATTTAAACCACATTCAATAGGCTATACAGACAGTAATACTGTTTATGCTTCAAATTAAACATTTAGCTTTACTATCCTAAATTAACACCAATCTAAGTGTTGTAATACATTTGACAGTGATAGATATTAGGCCTATATCAAGGAATGCTTTGCCAAAGTTGAGATCATTGGTTCTCCAAATGTGGCTCACTGTAAACAAAATCCCAATAATGTAGATCTGACTTTATCTGAGCCATGCTCAACCTTCAGATTAAGCATAACAGTTTGGCTATAACACTTTTTAATTATAGACACTTTTCCAATATTGTGTTACAGAAATTCAACGATAGGTTAAATAATACTAATAATAATAATAAATAAATACAATTATCAAATATCCATGAAAATGTTAAAATGCAAACTATGTACGGTGGCGCTGAGCATTCACAAAAAAAAAAAAAAAAGTAAGTTTCACACCGTTAGCACACCAGGATCTCGTAATTACGAGAAAAGATCTCGTACGCTCGAGGGACACCAAGATGGCGGATAGCAACTGTCGTCATGGAGTAGTGGGTGAAAAGCAAGAATATCTGTATGGACATGTTGGTGTTTATTATTGTGCTGGAGTGAAAATTTCGTTTTGATTGTCCATCCAGAGTGGGGGTAGTGTTACGAGAGTGGCGTATGTGTGTGCGCGGGAATGTCTGTGTGTGTGTGTGGGCGTGGCGTCAGCGAATGAGTCGACGGTCGAGTGAGCGAGCGATTGCACGAGTGTCAGTTTAGGAGGAACTAAACAAGTCCGGTTGTGTTTTTGCGTATACGTGTACTGTTAAATAAAGTATTCAACGTCAAGAATCCGTGCCCGTGTCTTCCGACCTACAAACTGCCGGTTATAGTGAAGGGTGTTACCTCGAAAGGACATCGGCCCCGACTACGGTCTGAGAGCCAAGGAACAGGAAAGCTGTAACAAGTCCCAATGACTTCAGATGTCTGCGCAATGTTGACACTCATATAAATGCCCTCCTCATTTTTAAGGAACATCAACATTTCCCAATGCCTCAACCCGAGCAAGAAATAAAATACAATGGCGTCGGATAGCGTCATCGTTGCCGTCCTGCAGCCAGCCAGCCACGTTATTGATGAATGAGAGGGGTGATCCTGATGTCGTAAATACGAGATATTTTCTCGTAATTACGAGATCCTGGTTTGCTAACGGTGTGAAACTTACTTATTTATATATTTTTTGGTGAATGCTCAGCGCCACCGTACCTATGTAACCAATAAGTGTAAGTAAAAGAAAATAAACTTACTTTGATGTGCCGCAACAGATCGTCAGCTCTTCCATGTCCCAGGAACTGTACACAACCATCTTCCAAAAAACGAATGTGTATATCCATTTGTTTTTTCTTTGACGACTGGTTGAGGCTCTCATCAAACATCAGGACGTACGGTCCAGCATGATTGATGGCCTCAACCAGTTGCTTCTTAAAATAGGGGGCAATGCCAAATTTGATGATGTAGCCGGTCTTGTCCTTGGCCAACGCGAACGATTTTGCGATTTGGGAGTCCGGGAACATCATGCGGAACAGCTCTCCTATGTTATCGTTTGACTTGAACGGTGTGTTTTCTGCTAATCTAAAAACACAGTACTCGGCCCTGCGAGTGTAGAGGTGGCAGCGCAGAGCATTGTTGTGCTGGTCTAGGAATATGGCGGTGGATTGCGGGGCGGGAAGCAGACGGAGTTGAGGGAAGCGTGGAGGTGTAGGGCCGTAGAGCTAGCCAGTTCGTGCTAGCGCCAAAACAGCGACAGCGGTAAGCTGCGCGCTCCGTCCCGCATCTCTGGCCTCGGTGACTGGCCGACTCCATAATGCGTTTTGACCGCCTTCACCCATCCAGGTAATATTAATGGTCTTTTTTGGCAGACACTGCAATACGCCTCTCGGCTGTTGCCAGTTACTGGCCTAAGCCAGTCATTTAGGATGCTGATCCTCCAGCCAGAGGTCTGAAATTTACATTTACCCATTTTGATAGCGAAACTCACGGAAGATGTTTGGTAGCAAGCCAGCCGGGTACCAAACTGACTTTAACGGCGCGCGGCGGTACACGTGAGCCTAGGTCACAGGTCCTACTCGCAAATAAAATATATTCACGCAAGTAATTGAAGAAGCTAGGCCTTCACGTAAGTAACATTAATTGAAAAAGGCATTGGTCCAGTTGGATTAGGGTTTGAAAATTTACTACCTCGTCAGATGACGTTTACTACTATTTACTAATTTTTACTGGCTTTAATTTGGCCTAATTTAATTTACTACCTTTTACTACCTTTTAAAAACCTGCGGCAGCCGTGTGGGTGGGTCCGAGCCCATGATGCACATCGCGCCTGTTTTGAATTTGTGTTTACTTTCGCACTTTAGCACTCGACAGTAGACGGGAATAAGTAAATAACCTTGAAGTCGAATCATTGTTCTTTGCATTATCGTTTGGTAGTGCGTAAAACATTTTACCGTTTAAATGCGTCGACGGAGCAGCATGTACGGCGGCAGCTTCTTCAGCTTCATCCCTAAATTAAAAACAAATTGAAACGATTAGAACAGAACTTCTGATCACGGTATATAAGCTTGAATAAAGCAAGATTTGCTCTTCTCACCTTTCTTCGATTAGCGGGGCTCGATGAAGAAGAACTTCGGCAAACACGCTTTCGGTTGTCTTCGCCAAACCCTTGACTTTGTTTAATTTGCGTCCATAGCTTGAACGTCGACTCTCTAAGATATATTTTAGAGAGCTTCTCGTTCCTCTTTGGCCTGCCAACCGGTCGCTTTCGACGTCCAGCCTCCGATGATGCCAACGACGGGCAAAACGTCAATTTATTTTGTTCAAAAATTATTTAAAAAATGGGAAATATCTGCATAAAATCTATCTACATCATTAACTTATACCTATTTACAACATTTATCTTGATG